>CM071869.1:1734212-1750782 GCA_036759665.1 Gynandropsis gynandra
AAAACACTGATACAAGGGTTTACAGACATCACAGTTTACATTTCCGTTTGCACTAAAACAGCCATGAAAAGGAAGATGATGGGAGCTTAAATTTCGCAGCCTAATGCTGTAGAAGTTCCCTAAACTAAACAACAATAACACTTTTTATTTACCTCAAATGGCGAAGCTCATTGTTCTCTTGGCCACTTTTGCTCTCTTCCTCCTCGTGGCGAACGCCTCTATCTACCGAACGGTGGTGGAGTTGGACGAGGAAGATGTGAACCAAAGAGGCCCCCAAGGGCGATGTCAGAGGGAGTTCCAGCAGCAGCAGCAGCTGAGGGCATGTCAGCGTTGGATCCGTCAACGCACTCAACGTGGAGGCGGTTGGATCGCTGAGGAAGACGATGAGCTTGTGGTGGAAGATGAGGAGAACCAGAGGCAGCAATCCCTGCAGCAGTGTTGCAGGGAGCTCCACCAAGTGGACCGCATGTGCGTCTGTCCAGTGGTAAAGCGTGCGGCGCAACAGGTGAGGTTCCAGGGACAACACCAGCCGCAGCAGGTCAGGCAGATCTTCCAAACTGCTAGGAACTTGCCCAACATCTGCAACATTCCTGTCGGACAATGCCAGTTCCAGGCGACCCCGTACTAGGTTAAGACCTAAACCCTAGGAAGAAAAGGCACACAATACGAGAATAATAAACAAGTTTCTTCTCAGGTGTAGTGAGTACGTTTTGTAAGCAAATCACACATTGTTGTGTGCTTAGTGTAAGCTAGAAAGGTTGAGGTTAATGTAACTATGCCACTCTATAGTCTTTAATAAAACGCTTGAAGAGTGAGGTACTTAGCCACCACCAACATGGCACAGACCATATATGCTTATAGCTCACTTAACAAGATTTAGGCATTCCACAAGTATCAATAAGTTGTATCGTGGAGTGGGAAGATAAGGCATGACTTCAGTCATCATCCTTATATGGATATGGCAGAATTATGATTTAACCTCATTCGAATTCTAAATTCGAAACTCTATCTTGAATTATATCAAGATTTTGAAAATTTGAGTAGAAGATCGAGATAAAATATCTAAATTCATTCATGATATACGAGATGCAACATGCAACAGAATAAATATTCTGACGTGCAATTATTAAAAACACAGATAGATATATAAAGAAACTTAAGATTCTCTGAAATTTTTTTTCTAAATTGTGTATTGAATTGAATGGTTACATTGTCTATTTATAATAAAATAAATATGATTATTCAATTAAAACGTCCTACATTAAAATATGACTCTTCAATAAAATATAGACATTCACAATTTTATTTACTTATAAATATTATAATTATAATACTTCATCTAAATGTTTATTTTCCTATAAGGAAACAACGCATATTATTATAATACAAATAAAATGATAATTACTTTTTATTCGTAAAAAATTGATGTTCTTTAATCTTATTATTGAACTATAATAATTATATCTTACAATTCTTTTACCATTTTTAATAAAAGTCCACACATATTGGTCATTTTTTCTTTAAAGAGTGAGAGAATACAAAAAATATCTAGAACATGTTTGGATACTGAAACGATTATGTAGCATTTTCATAAAATAAATTTTTTAATTAAATTTTTTTGAACTTTATATATCATAATATGGCATTGTATATATAATTAAAAATTAATCAATTTGATCATTTTTATATGCCAAATTGTATTATAGAAGAATATATAAATAATTCAAATTACTCTAGAATGGACATAAATATTTGTATATAAAAAATTGTATATATATATAAATAAATTGTATATATATATATATAAATATTGTATATATTATATATATAAATTTGTTTGAATCTATTAGTTCTACTTGATTTATATATAGTATTTTTGGATTCAATTTTTAATAACTATTTATTATTGTATGCAAAATAATATATATAATATAATTTTCAAATTGATAAATATAATGTATAGATTGTTGTAACAAATAATATAACTGCACATCGAGCGGGATCCTAATATATTTAACAAAAAATGAATAATTTGATAAAAAAAAATTGAATTCAGATAGTAATTGAGATAGTCAAGATAGAAAATAGATCAAATTCTTATAATTTATAGTAAAATAGATTGGAATTAGGACCAAGTTTTGGAAATGCCATTGTCCTAACAAATATTCCCCAAATGTAATAAAATTACATTGAGCAGTATAATTTAAAGAATTAGGCTATAACATTGTATAAGAATGGATCCAAAATGTGTATAATAATTTATCCTTAAAAACAGTAGAGATTTGAAGTGTCACTGTCTACGCTGAAACCCCAGTAGCTTCCTTGGGTATCAAGAAAAGAAACAACATCGGAATGAAAATGCACAACACTTGAATGGCTAAACCAAGGTGGAGACTGTCAAATGATCCTGACGATAACCTCAGAATTGAAGCCAATCCTGCTCCCACAAATGACCCTATTGTGTTAACAAAGTTGTTAATCGACATAAACAGTGCGAAAAGTGTCCCTTCGATCCCTGAAGGGCACAGTCTACCGGATAAGACCAAGAATGGCATGAACCTGCAACAATCATGGATAACTCTTGTCACCAATGGCCAATCATAACACTCTCGTGCATTCAATCGTATGCTTATTATGACATGATCAGATATATATGGTTTTGAACGATCCTAAACTTTTGAATTATCTTTAAGGTTTAACTAGAGCCAAATCCATATGTGATATAGTATCAAAATATGATTTGTCTCGATTTTACTATTTCAAAGTTGTGCATACTCTAGAACTGAGTCAGGACACGAGTAAAATGCTATTTGTGTTGTTCTACATCGATTAGGACAAGAATAATAGATTAATATATATATGGATTGGACAATGCTAATTTATATATGGATTGTTCTACATCGAGTAGGACAAGAGTAATAGCAATGGCCAATCATATCATTACTAATATATATATATATATGGTTTTAGATTACAGTCAAATCCATATTTTGATATATTATCAGAATATGATTTGTCTCGATTTTAATATTTCAAAATTGTGCCTAGAACTAAATCTGGGCATAAAGAGAATGTCATTTGTGTCGTTCTACTTCGGTTCGGTTAGGACATAAATGATAGATTAATATGTATGGATTGAACAATGCTACACTCAAGAGCTAGCTTTTATGTTTTGTTAAGCTCTCCAGCCCATGTTTGTGTCTTAGTGGTTATTAGTGCTCTAAATTTACCGAAAACAGATTACTATATAGGAAAATGTTATTTATATTGTTTTACATCGGTTAGGACATGAATCATAGATTACTATATATGGATTGGACAATACTAAAATCTAAAACTGAATTTTGGGTTTAGTTAGACTCAGATACATATTTGACGATGTTTGTGTCTAGTGGTTGCTAATGCTCTAAATTTACTCGGAAAAGGAAAGAAACAAAAACACATACTTGAGTTGATTGAATATTCCAATGTTGGGTCCCTATTGTTATGTCTACTCTCAAGAACTAAATCTTGACATGAGGAAAATGTTATTTGTGTTGTCCTACATCGGTTAGGACATGAATCATGGATTCATATATATAAATTTTGGGTTTAGTTAGGGACCCAATGCCTAATCACCAATGCCCAATCATATCATTACTAGAAAATCTGAAACTTTTGAATTAGGTTTAGTTAGAGCCAAATCCATATTTGATATATTATCAGAATACGATTTGTCTCGATTTTAATATTTCAAAGTTGTGCACGCTCTAGAACTAATTTTGGGTATGAGGAGAATGTTGTTTGTATAGTGTATATCGGTTAGGACATGAATCATGGATTACTATATATGGATTGGACAATACTAAAATCTAAAACTGAATTTTTGGTTCAATTAGGCTCAGATCTATATATGACGATGTTCGTGTATAGTGGTTGCTAATGCTCTAAATTTACCGAAAACGGAAAGAAACAAAAGCACATACTTGAGTTGATTGAATATTCCAATGTTGGGCCCTATTGTTATGTGCACTCTCTAGAACTAAATCTGAGACATCGGTTGGGACATGGATCATGGGTTAATATATATGAATTTTAGGTCTAGTTAGGCTCAAACCCATATTTGACGATGTTTGTGTCTAGTGGTTGCTAATACTCTAAATTTACTCGAAAAAGGAAAGAAACAAAAACACATACTTGAGTTGATTGATTGCATCAGCAAGAGCCGATCCGAAGAGTACCATAGTCTTGTCTGAAAATCCAAACTCAACATTTGTTCTGGATACTAGAACCATATCCGAGAATGATGTTAAAGACAATCCGATTTGAGCCCACCTGCATTGATGATTATCGATTAAGCCATCAAGGGAGCAAAGCAAAAAAGGTCCTCATCTATGGGTATATATAGCTGAGGTTTACTTAGGTAAGAGATTTTCGTAGCTTCATTTTTGTCAGATATCGATTGTATATGAAGGTTCCCAACATGAGGCCTAACTAACTAACTACACGGGCGCTTCCCAGAAAAGATGCATCTAGTTTCAAGACTTCGGTCTGGTAATAGAACATGACCATAGAGATGTTTGGGAATGTGACATGATCAATGAAAAACCACATCATCGGTCTGAAAATCAGAAAACAAGACAAAGAATCATGTCAAGAATTCTGTGAAACTGACTAATGAAAGTTTATCGATCTGTTGAGATTGGCCGGCGAGGGAACAAGGAGGCGAGAGGGAACCTTCGAGTCAGATGTTTTTGCAACTTTCAGAAGGTTTGCAAGCCAGGTCGAGAATCAGACAGAGAAGAAAATAAAAAAGCTAAGGTCAGATAGGGGTTTGGAATTTAATTCAAAGGAGTTGTCAGACTATCTGGCTGAGAAAGGAATCATGAGAGAGCTCAGTGTAGCTTATACACCCCAGCAGAATGGGGTTGCAGAACAGAGAAATCACACCTTGATGGAGATGATTAGGTGCATGCTTAAAGATAAGAAAATGCCTAATAGGTTTTGGGGAGAGGGAGTATTTACAGCGACTTATATTCACAATAGATTGCCTACAAGGGCATTGGAAAACAAAAATCCCTTGGAGGTTTGCAGTGGGCACAAACCCTCCATTGGACACCTACAAGTTTTTGGGTGTTTATGTTATAAGATGGTGCCCGCACAGAAACGAAGCAAACTGGATGATAAGTCTCATGTTGGTGTTTTTGTTGGATATAGTAGCCAAAGTAAAGGCTACAGAATATATGTGATTGAGACTGGGAAGGTGGAAGTGTCCAGAGACGTTATTTTTGACGAGGACAAAGGCTGGGATTGAGAAAGAACAAAAGAGGAGAAGGACTGTTTTATACCTGTGGTACATCTAAATCCACAGAGTTCCAGCAATCCAGAGGGAGTTCCAGCCACAACATTTGAAGTGAGGAGTTCCTCTGGACAGAAAAATGAGAGTTACAGGAGGATGACACCACCTACAACTCTACTACAACTTTCACTCTCGAACACACCATCATCACAAGAAGTCAGCACTGGAAATACCAGTGAGTCCTCTCGTGAGGTACACAGAACTCGAAGACTAAGTGATCTGTATAGGATAGAGGAGGACATAGAAGGGGTACAGCCTGAGGAGAGATGCTATCTAGCTATGGTGGAGCCCTCATCCTACGAAGAGGCTTTGAAACATCCAGAATGGATGCAAGCAATGAACGTGAGATGGAGATGCTCCATATGAACTAGACGTGGTATCTTACAGAGAGACCCTCAAACCAGAAGGTCATAGGGGGTCAAATGGATATATAAAATCAAAACAGATGAGGAAGGACAGATTAAGAAGTATAATGCAAGGCTGGTAGCAAGGGGTTTTTCACAGACCTATGGTCTTGATTACGGGGAGACATTTGCCCCTGTTTCAAGACATGACACGATTAGAGCCCTAATTGCTATTGCGGCACAAAAGGATTGGCCTTTACATCAAATGGATGTAAAGTCAGCTTTTCTGAATGGAGAAATTAAGGAAGAGGTCTACGTTGAACATCCACCAGGATATGAGGTACATGGTTCTGAACACAAAGTTTTACGTCTTAATAAAGCATTATACGGGTTAAAACATGCACCCAAGGCCTGGTATAGCAAGATCGACACGTTCTTCTTGCAAGAAGACTGTGTGAGAAGCCACTGTGATGCAGCCATGTACATCAAAGTGATTAGAGGTAACATTCTGGTTGTTTGTTTATACGTGGATGATATTATACTGTCGAGAAACAGCTTTAAAATGATTGAAGATTTTAAGGTCAAGTTAAGCTCAACATTCGACATGAGTGATTTGGGTTCATTGAAGTTTTTTTGGGGTTTGAGGTTAAGAACCTCGGTGATGGAATTTTCCTAAGCCAGGAGAAGTATGCAACCAAACTTCTTGCGAACTTTGGTATGCAAGACTCAAAGGGAGTCACAACGCCCTTAACCCTACACTGCAAATCGAAAGAGGGCGGCGAAGAACTTACCGATCAGACTATGTATCGAAGCATGGTGGGAGGCATCCTATACCTTGCATCCACACGTCCGGACCTCGCATTTGCAGCTTCGTACCTGTCACAAAGCAACGCAAACCCGACAGTATCTAGTCTACAAGATGAAAGAGGGTATTGCGATACATAAACGAGACAAAGGACTATGGACTAAGATTCAATGGAGTTGAGTATGCAGAACTAATAGGTTATGACGATGCAGACCTAGGAGGCAGTCTACATGACATGAGAAGCAAGAGTGGAAATTGTTTTACTATTGGGAGTGCTGTGTTTAGGTGGGAAACACATAAACAATCCATCGTGGCTCAGTCGACCGCAGAGGCCGAATACATGGCCCTGAGTGCAGCGACGAACCACGCGACATGGTTAACAAGGTTATTCGGTGAGATAGGGTTTCACATGCAGACAGGGGTACCGATTTATAGTGACAGTACGACAACCATAGCTATCGGGAAAAATCCGATAGACCATAAGCGAACCAAGCATATAAAAATTCGTTTCCATGTCGTGAAAGAAGCTCAAACAGAGGGAAGAATTGACTTACGTTTTGTTCGGGGAGACGAGCAGTCGACGGACATTCTGACGAAGCCGCTACCAACCGGACGCTTCTGTGAGTTGAAGGAGAAGATCGGAGTTGTTCCTCGGCCGACCAAGAGGGAGATTGTTGAGATTGGCCGGCGAGGGAACGAGGAGGCGAGAGGGAACCTTCGAGAGAAAGTCATGAAGGGTGGTTCTCGAGAGTTCTCTCAAACCCCTCGAAAAGAAGAAGTGAAGTGGGCCGCAAAGATTGCAGAAGCCCACGGACTCGGAGAAGGTTGAATCCCCGCAGCGCGGGTGGATCGAGAGCAGCAGGCCCACACAGTGAGCCCAGTACGCCTTGGCCCAGGAGATGCTCAGCCCGTGAAGCCCATGCCAGAAAAAAAATAAATAAAGGGTCATTTTGGGGTAAATATCAAGCAACGGTAATGATAAAAATTGGAAAAACATTTGCAGTAATAGTGTAAGGCCTATTTTGAGAATATTGTAAGGGTTTGTCTGATCAAGGACAAGCTCAAACTTTTGTATGTTTTTGATATATATGAATTAAGGAAGGTGTGAGGAGTATCACACTAGAGAGAAATCAAGAGCATTCACAAAATATTCAAATACGTGAGAGATAGAGAGAGGGATCCAAAGAACCATACGAGCAAGCAAAACAACAGAACTCATTTTTCTATTTTCAGTTTGCACAAGGATTAAAATGGAGAAGCAACAGCTGATGATTTTAACAATTCATTCATGAGCTTATCAACAACACGATCATTACCTCAAAATGATTGGTTGCTTAAATGCACGACATAACCCATAAGTGGCTGTTTTCAATGACTGGAACCACTGTGAAGCCAAAGAGATAGGGTTTCTTTTCAATTACAGTTTCCTTCCTATTTTTCTTCTGATTCTTCCTTTTTCTTCTTTGTCGAACACTGATGTTAGACTTCTTTTCAGACAGTCGATCTTCACGAGAATAATTGTTCATCTCTTCAAATCCATTTGAATCCACCATTTCATCACCAACAGGAGTTTCTTCAACCAGAGCACATGATAGTAATTGCAGCGCGGTAGTACAGTGAAAAGGAGGAATATTGAATCTATCCTTAAGTTTTTTAACGCATACCCTCCTAACAAACTCCCACATATTCCTCCCAAAGCCATGGCTAGCCACGAGACAGATTGAAGGTCTCCAGCGAATGAGGCCTTGATAGATTAACAATGATGACTCGAATGGTTAATCAAGAGCAGATGCTATTCGTACAAATCATTAAAGGGTTGAATTGAAATGTTGTTAAGATGCTCATGAAACTATATATTGATTTCTCATGAGCTTGTCATCTTCTCCTCCTTAATATTGTGCAAACATGAAAGAATAAATAAAACTTGTGTTTATGATCTCTCGTATGAATGATACTCTCTTGCTCTCTTGTTTTTGTGATTTTTGCTGAAAGTGTTTTTGTTTCTTCCCGGATGTGATACCCCTCACACCCTCCAAAAGTTCATATATATTAAGGTATTACAAAAGGTTGATCTTGTCCCTATTAGAGAAAATCTCTTACACATATTACTAACCTATTTTACTCAAAATGGGAAGATTCTCTAGCCTTAATAATACTTGATGTTTACTGGTTTTTTACTCTGTTTTACAATACTGTTACCCCTGTTTTTTCTTGTCTGCTCACCCCCTGTTTTTCCTTTCTCACGTGCATGGGCTGTGTACACGTTGTGGGCTTCACCATCACGGGCTTGCGTCTCCATTTCTTGGGCTTGGGTGAGCTTGGGTCTCGGCTGATTCGCGCGGCCCATCAATCTTTCTTCAGGCTTCCCTCACACGATAGAAGTCTCGCCAGAATCTTCTCCTCGTGACTTCACTCCTCCTCTATCGCTCTCACAAACCCTGTCGCATATCCGTCGGTCAGTAACTTCATGAAACAGAGAAATATGATAAACTAGTACATGTACCTTTCATGTCTTACTGCCTCAGCCATCATGGCATCAATAACAACATCAGCCATGGCTGATCCTAGATTTTGTACAGTCAAGAATATCATGAGATATAGACTTGAACTTCGTAAAGTCAAATTAAGGCCTAGCAAAAGCCATGGCACAAAAGAAAGCACAGTTGAAATCACCAAATATGGTGTCCTTTTTTCCCTCTGATAGGGATACAATCGGAAATGATTTCTCATGAGCTTGTCACCTTCTTCTTCTTAGTATTGTGCGAACATGGAAAATAAAAATGGAACTAGGTTTGAGGATCTCTCGTATGGTTTGTGCACTCGGTTCTCTCTCACTCTCTTGTGTTTTGTGTTTCCTGAAAAACTTGGATTCTTCCCGGATGTGATACTCCTCACACCCTCCAAAAGTTTATATATTACTTGCTATTACAAAAGGTTTGAGCTTGCCCTATTACAGAAACCTCTTACACATATTACTGTCCTATTATACTCAAAATGGGAAGATTCTCTAGCTATAGTCTTTCTTAATGATTTCTGATGTTTTTACCCTATTTTACAATATCGTTACCCCTGTTTTTTCTTGTCTGCTCACCCCTCACGTGCATGGGTCTCTTACCCGTCGTAGGCTTCTCCGTGTTGGGCTTGCATCTTCATCTTCTGGGCTTAGCCGAGCTTGGGCCTCGGCTGATACACGCGGCCCATTAGTCTTTCTTCAAGCTTCCCTCGCACGACAGAAGTCTCTCCAGAACATTCCCCTTGTGCCTTCATTCCTCCTCTGTCGCTCTCACGCCAGACAGTTCCTTCAATCTCCCTCCTGTCCGACCGTGGGGGCGATACCAATCCTTCTCCTCATGTCCTTGAACCTCTCGGTGGGAAGCGGCTTAGTCAGGATGTCTGCCAACTGATCATCACCACGCACGAACCGTAAGTTCATTCTTCCTTCGATTTGTGCTTCTCGTACGACATGAAAACGAATCTTAATGTGTTTAGTCCGCTTGTGATCTATTGGATTCTTTCCAATATCAATCGCAGCGGTGATATCACTGTAAATCAGAACCCCTTCACGCATGCAAAACCCTAGTTCTTCGAATAGGCGCGATAACTAGGTTGCATGATTAGTAGCTGAGCTTAGGGCCATATACTTTGCCTCGGCTGTTGATTGAGCTATGATTGATTGCTTTTGTGTCTCCCAACTGAATATTGAACTGCCTATTGTAAAACAAAACCCGCTCGTGCTACGCATATCGCTCAGACTTCCTGCAAACTCTGCACCCACATAACCCACAAGCTCCGCATGCTCCCCTTGTTTAAATTTTAGCACGTAATCAGTAGTTTCTCGTATGTACCTTAACACTCGCTTCGCATTATATAGACTGTGTACTGTCGGCTTTGAATTGCTTCGTGACAGGTACGAAGCAGCGAATGCAAGGTCTGGACGGGTGGAGGCAAGGTAGAGGATGTCGCCTACCATGCTCCTATACACAGTCTGCTCGGTTAGTTCGTCGTCGTCTTCTTTTGTTTTAGAATTTAGGGTCAAGGGGGTGCTTACTCCTTTTGATTCCAGCATACCAAACTTCGAGAGAAGTTGGGTAGCATACTTCTCTTGGCTTAAAAATATCCCATCTTTGAGGTACTTAACCTCAAAACCCAAGAAAAATTTAAGTAAACCCAAGTCACTCATGTCAAATGCTGAACTTAGCTTGATTTTAAAATCCTCAATCATTTTAAAACTGCTTCCTGACAATATTATCTCATCCACGTATAAACAGATTACTAAAATGTTAACTTCCTTCACCTTGATATACATAGTTGCGTTACAGTGGCTCCTTACTCATTCTTCTTGTAAGAAGAATGTGTCAATCTTGCTATACGAGGCCCTCGGTTTCTGCTTTAAACCATATAGTGCTTTGTTAAGTCTTAAAACTTTGTATTTTGAGCCAATTACCTCATATCCTAGTGGATGTTCAACGTAGACTTCTTATTTGATCTCTCCATTTAAAAATACCGACTTTACATCCATCTGATGTAAAGGCCAGTCCTTCTATGTTGCCACGGCTATCAAGGTTCATATTTGTGTCGTGCCTTGAAACCGAGGCAAACGTATCCCCATAATCTAGCCCGTAGGTTTGAGTAAACCCCCGTGCCACTAGTCTTGCCTTATACTTCTGAATTTTTCCTTCATCGTCTGTCTTTATCTTAAATATCCACTTCACCCCAATTACTTTCTGATTCAAGGGCCTCTCAGTGAGATACCAGGTCTTGTTCTTATGCAACATCTGCATTTCCACATTCATTGCCTCTTTCCATTCTGGATGCTTTAGAGCCTCTTCATATGATGTAGGTTCCATCACGGCTAGATAACAGCTCTCCTCTGGCTGTATCCTGTCTGTGTCCTCCTCAATTCTATATAAATCACTCAACCTCCGTGTTCTATGTATGTCACAAGATGATTCACTGGTATTTCCAGTGCTAGGCTCCTGGGATGATGGAATATTAGACAATGAAAATTGCAGAGTACCTGGTGGTGTTCTCCTCTTGCTACTTTCACTGTCTCTTGCACTTGACTGCCCAGAGGTACTCCCCACTTCAAACATAGTCGTAGGTACTCCCTCCGGGTTGCTGGAATTTTGTGGATTCAAAAATACCATAGGGATTGGTACTTCCTTCCCCTTCTTTTGTTTCCCAATTCCAGCTCTTCTCCTCATCAAATATTACGTCTCTTGATACCTCCCCCTTCCCCGTCTCAATCACATAAACCCTGTAGCCCTTACTCTGGCTGCTGTAACCCACAAAGACACAAACTTGTGACTTGTCGTCCAGCTTTCCTCAGTTCTTTGTAGGCACCATTTTATAGCATAAACACCCAAAAATTCGTAGGTATCCAATAGAGGGCTTGTGCCCAATCCAAACCTCCAAGGGGGTTTTATGTTCCAGTTCCCTTGTAGGCAATCTATTCTGAATATATGTCGCCGTAAGTACTCCATCTACCCAAAAACGATTAGGCATCTTCTTATCCTTAATCATACATCTTGTCATTTCCATGAATGTGCGGTTCCTCCGCTCCGCAACCCCAGTCTGCTGGGGTGTAAGCCACACTCAGCTCCATCAAAATCCCCTTTTCGGTCAAATATTCTGAGAACTCCTTAGAGTTGAACTCAGTCCCTCTATCAGACGTAGCTTCTTTATCTTCTTCTCCGTTTGATTTTCAACTTGACTTTCAAATCTTCTAAAGATCGCAAACACGTCTGACTTGAGTCTCAAGAAATAAACCCAAGTCATATGGGAGTAGTCGTCTATGAATGTTAAACAGATAGACGCTCCCATCTAGTGAAGGTGTGTCCATAGGTCCACACAAGTCCATGTGTATAAGACCTAGAACCTGTTTCGCCTTATACTCCGTGCTCTTAGAAATTTCTTGTCTGTGTTGCTTGCCCTTAGAACATGCTTCACAGACCTCCTTTACCACATTAATTTGTGGTAAACCCTTCACCATTTTATCTCTTTGTAGTTTCTCCTGATTATGAACTCCCGTGTGACCTAGCCACTTATGCCATAGGTCTAAGACACTCATCTTCTCTTCGGCTACTCTAGCTTCTTCCTTAACTATCCTTCATTTGAGAGGATATGCCTTCTTAACCATCGGTACTTCAACCACCTTTGACCTCTCCATTTCCAACCTTTATAGGTACTCTAAAGTACCTATCTAGAGTTGTGAAATACTCTTCTTGTTTGGCCATGTGATTTGTAGCACCACTGTCCACTAACCACATATCATCTTCAAAAACTTCATGTGTTAAGTGTGTGCCGTAAACAATGAAATCTCTTCTTCTTCTTCTTCTTCTTGCTAGTTTACGTGTGCTTGATTCTGCATAGGTCTTTTGTTCTTGCATTCTCGTGAAAAATGACCTAGCTTGCCACAAGTGTAGTACTCTTTCTTTCCTTTGTTTTGTTTGTTTTGATCTCCTTGTGATTGTTTGTTTCTGAAGAAACACTGGCTCTCCTGATGAATGTCTTTCTTGCATATGCTACAAAACTTCTTCCCCTTAAACTTGTAATCTCCTTTTCCATATGATTTCTTACTTGACTCAGATCGGTTGTTGTTGACCTTAAGTCCTTTGGACTTTTCCTGGAATGCTCCTTCCAGACCACCACCATGCCTATCTTCTAGTCTCGCCTCCTGAGACTGTAACGATATAACGAGTTCCCCCACCGTGAGTGTTGTGAGGTCCTTCGTCTACTCAATGACCCCAACATATGGGTCAAATCTCTCCTGCAGTGAACACAGGATTTTCGACACCAGAGTGTCCTCCTTGATCTCATCTCCAAAAACCCTCATTTCATTTGTCAATTATGTCACTTTGTTAGCAAAATCTTTGATGCTTTCCTTCTCACCCTGCCTTAGGGTGTAATAACTTGTCCTCAGCCTTTAGAGTTTTATCATTGCTGTCTTGGGGTCCCCTTGAAACATCTCTTTGAGGAGATCCCAATCAGCCTTCGATGTTTCACACACTGATAACTATGCTGCAAAGATATCATCAGAGACTGCGCTGTATAAGAGCTGTAAGGCAGTCTGAACCTTAGCTTCATTTTCCTCCCAAAGTTGCAAAGCCTTCTGCAACTCTTCCTCCAATGGAAAAGCCCCTACCATGGGCTTCTGAGGTAGTCCTTCTGTGACTACCTTCCACAACTGTTTTGATCTGAGTAATGCCTTCATCTTGATTACCCAGAGATTGTAACTCTTACCATCGAAAATAGGTATAGGTGGTGTATTTTGCATCTTCGTGTTTGTTGCTTGTGCTGAATGATTTTTGCCATCTCTTGTGCTGTTTGTTGTGCTTGTGCTTGTGCTCCCTCTCGGTCTTTAGATCCGAAAGGCTCTGATACCAATTGTTGTTAAAATGCTCATGAAACTATGAATTGATTTCTCATGAGCTTGTCACCTTCTTCTTCTTAGTATTGTGCGAACATGGAAAACAAAAATGGAACTAGGTTTGAGGATCTCTCGTATGGTTTGTGCACTCGGTTCTCTCTCACTCTCTTGTGTTTTGTGTTTCCTGAAAAACTTGGTTTCTTCCCGGATGTGATACTCCTCACACCCTCCAAAAGTTCATATATTACTTGCTATTACAAAAGGTGTGAGCTTGCCCTATTACAGACAATCTCTTACACATATTACTGTCCTATTATACTCAAAATGGGAAGATTCTCTAGCTATAGTCTTACTTAATGATTTCTGATGTTTTTACCCTGTTTTACAACACTGTTACCCCTGTTTTTTTCTTGTCTGCTCACCCCTCTTTTGTTTTCTCACGTGCATGGGTCTCTTACACGTCGTGGGCTTCTCCGTGTTGGGCTTCTTCGTGTTGGGCTTGCGTCTTCATCTTCTGGGCTTGGGCAAGCTTGGGCCTCGGCTGATACACGCGGCCCATCAGTCTTTCTTCAAGCTTCCCTCGCACGACAGAAGCCTCTCCAGAACATTCCCCTCGTGCCTTCATTCCTCCTCCGTCGCTCTCACGAGCCGGACAATTCCTTCACCTAACTAGAGTAAGAACATATCACATCAACAATGATGTAATGATGATTTTTTACATTAAGTAAACTAAGATGAAGTGCAAAGTCATACCCATATAACGGTTTTATGCTCCATGCAAAAAAGGCCACAGTAAAGATGAACTGAGAAGCTGATGGTGACAACTGGAGCCTGTCTTTCAGTTGGTATGAAACAACAGTCGAGACAAAGGATCTAAAACCCTACATGCATACAAGACAACATAGGAAAGGAAAAAAAACAACATTATTAGTAAATCAGTGTGATAAAACACAGGGAATACATGACACCATTTCGGATGAGGTGGTTACAATTTTTACTTGAGTAAATGAAATTTAATTCAAATAATTTTTTCTTCGAATTATCTAATTTTAAATTATATATTTTCAATTAACTCGTTGATAAAAAAATCTTTATACATAAATATTAGATCTATATTTTTTCACATCCATATTAAAAACCTATTTATTTATATATAAATTAAAATATATACATATTTGTTTTTATATATATTGATATATATTGGATATATTTTTTTATATTCATATTCTATTATATTATTTGAAATAACACCAAAGAGTTATATATATATATACATATTTATTTAATATATGTTAATATATATCATTTACATTGGATATATATTTGTTCAAAAATATTATTTTAATATTTTTATATCTTCTCACGCCTCCACATCTTCTTTCAACTTTTTATTTTTTTAATTCAATTGTTTTATCATAAATAATTCCAATGAATATATAAAAAAATCATTCATCTTCTATATTATTCTTTTATATTTTTATTATTTTAATTTTATTATCATCAAATATATACATAATGAAGAAAAATGAAACATTTTTTTTGAAATAACACTGAAAAAGAAACGTATAAATGAAACATCATGTTTAAAAAATTAAATTAAACTAAATCTTATATATTAAAATTCGAGTTTTTGTTCAATTCTGGTGAAGTCACGTCAACATTGACGTAGCAGTCCAATCATCAATTCCATTTTTATTAATTTAAATTGATTCATATATAAAAGTAAAACATGTATAAAGAGAAAAAAATCAACAAATATTATCTCAATTTCTATTGTGATAGAATATTTATAAATTCTAAAAATATCTACTCTTTATATATATATATATATATATGCGTGTTTTTATTTTAACACTTTAGAATAACTTTTGTATTATATATCAATTTCATTAAATAAGTATTATCCTAAATCAATAAATTCTTTTCAAATATTTAATTTAAAATTTTGATAATTTTATATTTAAATATTCTTTTCAAATATATATATATATATGTATAAATGCAAATGTTGTTTTCGCAGCGTTTCACTTCAAAAATATTTATTATTCGACTAAATCTTAGAATTCACCACAAGCCACCATTGATTTCTCAAAACCACAGCAAGTGGTGGTTCATTATCAGAATCCTCACCACCAATGGTTATGGTTTTCTTTCGGCTGGTCGACAATGTAGATATGATCGTGTGTTGATGTTGGCGCGGCGGATCGGCGGCGGGTCAGCTAGGGTTCAGGTGACATATTTATTCTTCCTCGATTAGGTTCTATTTTCTTGATTTTAATTTCATCTTATCTAAAATTTATTTAGTTGATATTAAAAACCTAATATAATAGAATGAAAATTACAGAAGTTTAAAAACCGTGACATAGTTATCGAGGTGACAATATGAGAAGATATGGATTTTTAAAAGTTTATATATAAAAAATAAATATTTTATTTAAAATCTATTTTATACTAATTGAGTTATTATTTCTCTGCATAATTTCTATTATCTACGTATCTTTCTTTACCTTAATAACTATCACATGATTATATCAAAATTTGGTTTTCTTGATCTTGTTATTGAACTATAATAACTACTTAGGCATTTATAATAACATTTAAATATATTGGTCATTTTTTCGTAAAATAAGATATAAAATATACAACTATCATCGATTACACGAGTCTTACACTAGTTTTTATATGATGATCTATTTATAACATATGAATTTCAA
>CM071869.1:1753022-1798482 GCA_036759665.1 Gynandropsis gynandra
AACTTGCCTTACAAAAAGCATAACAACCCTATATCATGATGCCTAGGTCTAATACATATAATTCTATCTATTTTTCTAATAAAACCAGCCTTAAAGTAGGCTCAAACACGTTCTTCCACTCTGCAAATTACAGAGTTTGTTGCATTTTCTGTTTTAAGTCTTTTTCACCAATCCTGGGCCGTGGGCTTTTGAATCATTTGGGTTTTGGGCTTCTTTTTGTTTCAGATCACGTTTTAGGGCTTCCTTCAGATGGGTTCCGTGTGGGCTTGAATTCTGGAGGCCCATCACTTGCTTCTTCATCAGATTAGGGGTTAATTCATTTTTCCCCAAAACACTCTTACCCGAAAACCCTAGGCGGCTGCCCCTTGTCACCGCTGCCTCGCTTCCGTCGCCGTGCTCACCGCAGCCCAACCGTCCAGCCATCCAGTCCGGTCGCCGAGGGGGAACGATATCTTCAACCCCTGCAGCAGTGTTGCAGGGAGCTCCACCAAGTGGACCGCATGTGCGTCTGTCCAGTGGTAAAGCGTGCGGCGCAACAGGTGAGGTTCCAGGGACAACACCAGCCGCAGCAGGTCAGGCAGATCTTCCAAACTGCTAGGAACTTGCCCAACATCTGCAACATTCCTGTCGGACAATGCCAGTTCCAGGCGACCCCGTACTAGGTTAAGACCTAAACCCTAGGAAGAAAAGGCACACAATACGAGAATAATAAACAAGTTTCTTCTCAGGTGTAGTGAGTACGTTTTGTAAGCAAATCACACATTGTTGTGTGCTTAGTGTAAGCTAGAAAGGTTGAGGTGAATGTAACTATGCACTCTATAGTCTTTAATAAAACGCTTGAAGAGTGAGGTACTTAGCCACCACCAACATGGCACAGACCATATATGCTTATAGCTCACTTAACAAGATTTAGGCATTCCACAAGTATCAATAAGTTGTATTGTGGAGTGGGAAGATAAGGCATGACTTCAGTCATCATCCTTATATGGATATGGCAGAAATCTGATTTAACCTCATTCGAATTCTAAATGGATAAGATTTTGGAAATGTGAGTAGAAGATCGAGATAAATATTTGAATTTATTCATGATGTACGAGATGCAACATGCAACATAATAAATATTCTGATTCTACGTGCAATTATCGAAAATTTCACACATATAGATATATAAGATTTTGGAAATTTGAGTAGAAGATCGAGATAAATATCTGAATTCATTCATGATATGGCAACATGCAACAAAATAAAACTTCACACGGATAGATATATGAAGAAATTTAAGATTCTCTGAAATCTTTTTCTAAATTGTGTATTGAATTGAATGGTTACACTGCCTATTTATAACAAAATAAACATGACTATTCAATTAAAACGTCCTAAATTAAAATATGACTCTTCAATAAAATATAGACATTCACAATTTTATTTACTTATAAATATTATAAATATAATACTTCATCTAAATGTTTATTTCCCTATAAAGAAACAACACATATTATTATAATACAAATAAAATGATAATTACTTTTTATTAGTAAAAAATTGATATTCTTTAATCTTATTATTGAACTATAATAATTATATCTTACAATTCTTTTACCATTTTTAATAAAAGTTCACACATATTGGTCATTTTTTCTTTAAAGATTGAGAGAATACAAAAACATCTAGAACATGTTTGAATATTAAGAAAACAATCGATTATGTAGCATTTTCATAAAATGAATTTTTTTAATAACAATTCTTGAACTTTATATATCATCATATGACACTATATATATAATTATAAATTAATCAATTTGATCATTTTTATATGCCAAATTGCATTATAGAAGAATATAAAAATAATTCAAATTACTTTAGAATAGACATAAATATTTATATATAAAAAATGTATATATATAAATATATCACATATAACTAATTACTCTATTAGTTCTGTATGATATATTATATAATATTTTTGGATTCAATTTTTAATAACTATTTACTATTGTACACAAAATGATATATATAATATAACTTTCAAATTGATAAATATAATGTATAGATTGTTGTAACAAATAACATAATTACACATCGGACGGGTTCCTGGTATATTTAACAAAAAATGAATAATTTGATAAAAAAAATGAATTCAGATAGTAATTAAGATAGTCAAGATAGAAAATAGATCAAATTCTTATAGTTTATAATAAAATAGATTGGAACTAGGGCCAAGTTTTGGAAATACCATTGTCCTAACAAATATTCCCCAACAGTAATAAAATTACATTGACCGGTAATTAGGCAACATGTATAAGAATGGATCCAAAATGAGTATCATTTATAATGTAAAGAATTAGGCTATAACATGTATAAGAATGGATCCAAAATGTGTATAATTTATCCTTATAAAACAGTAGAGATTTGAAGTGTCACTGTCTATGCTGAAACCCCAGTAGCTTCCTTGGGTATCAAGAAAAGAAACAACATGGGAATGAAAACGCACAACACTTGAATGGCTAAGCCAAGGAGGAGACTGTCAAATGATCCTGACGATAATCTCAGAATTGAAGCTAATCCTGCTCCAACAAATGACCCTACTGTGTTACCAAAGTTGTTAATCGACATAAACAGTGCGAAAAGTGTCCCTTCGATCCCTGGAGGGCACAATCTACCGGATAAGATCAAGAATGGCATGAACCTGCAACAATCATGGATAACTCTTGTCACCAATGCCCAATCATAACACTCTCGTTGCGTTCAATCGAATGGTTATTATGACATGATTCAAATATATATGGTTTTGGACGATCCTAAACTTTTGAACTATTTTAAGGTTTGTTAGAGTCAAACTCATATTTGATATAGTTTCAGAATATGATTTGTCTCGATTTTTATATTTTAAAGTTGTGCATAGTGCATACTCTAGAACTGAGTTGGGACATGAGTAAAATGCTATTTGTGTTGTTCTACATCGATTAGGACAAGAATATTAGATTAATATATATGGATTGGACAATGCTAATATATATGGATTGTTCTACATCGAGTAGGACAAGAATAATAGCAATGGCCAATCATATCATTACTATTATATATATGGTTTTAGGTTAGAGCCAAATCCATATTTGAGATATGATTTGTCTCAATTTTAATATTTCAAAATTGTGCATACTCTAACTAAATCTGGGCATGAAGAGGATGTTATTTGTCTTGTTCTATATCGGTTAGGACATGAATGATAGGTTAATATATATGGATTGGACAAAGCTACACTTAAGAGTTAGCTTTTGTGTTTTGTTAAGCTCTCCAGCCCATGTTTATGTCTTAGTGGTTGCTAGTGCTCTAAATTTACCGAAAACGGAAAGAAACAAAAGCACATACTTGAGTTGATTGAATATTCCAATATTGGATCCCTATTCTCTTTAGAACTAAATCTTGGCATGAGGAAAATGTTATTTGTGTTGTCCTACATCGGTTAGGACATGAATCATGGATTAATATATTTGATTGGACAATACTAAAATCTAAAACTGAATTTTGGGTTTAGTTAGACATAGATCCATTGACGATGTTTGTGTCTAGTGGGTTCTAATGCTCTAAATTTACCCGGAAAAGGAAAGAAACAAAAGCACATACTTGAGTTGGTTGAATATTCCAATGTTGGGTCCCTATTGTTACGTGTACTCTCTATACTAAATCTGGGCACGAGAAAAATGTTATTTGTGCTGTCCTACATCAGTTAAGACATGAATCATGGATTTATATACATGGATTGGACAATACTAAAATCTAAAACTAAAGTTTGGGTTTAGTTAGACTCCATATTTGACGATGTTTGTGTCTAGTGTTTGCTAATGCTCTAAATTTACTCGGAAATGGAAAGAAACAAAAACACATACTTGAGTTGATTGATTGCATCAGCAAGAGCTGATCCGAAGAGTACCATAGTCTTGTCTGAAACTCCAAACTCAACATTAGTTCTGGATACTAGAACCATATCTAGAATGATTGTTAAAGACAATCCAATTTGAGCCCACCTGCATTGACGTTTATCGATTACGCTACCGAGGGAGCAAAGCAAAAAAGGTTCTCAAATGGGATATATAGCTGAGGTTTACTTACATGAGAGATTTTCGTAGCTTCATTTTCGTCAGATAACGATTGTATATGAAGGTTCCCAACATGAGGCCTAACCAACCAACTACACGGGCGCTTCCCAGAAAGGACGCATCTAGTTTCAAGACTTCGGTCTGGTAATAGAACATGACCATAGAGATGTTTGGGAATGTGACATGAGCAATGAAAAACCACATCATCGGTCTGAAAATCAGAAAACAACACAAAGAATCACGTCAAGAATTCCGTGAAACTGACTAATGAAAGTTTATCGATCATTACCTCAAAATGATTGGTTGTTTAAACGCACGACATAACCCATAAGTGGCTGCTTTCAGTGACTGAAACCACTGTGAAGCCAAAGAGTTAGGGTTCTTTTCAATTACAGTTTCCTTCCTATTTTTCTTCTGATTCTTCCTTCTTCTTCTTTGTCGAACATTGATATTAGACTTCTTTTCAGACAATCGATCTTCACGAGAGTCGTTGTTCATCTCTTCAAATCCATTTGAATCCACCATTTCATCACCAACAGGAATTTCTTCAACCAGAGCACATGATAGTAATTGCAGCGCCGGTAGTACAGTGAAAAGGAGGAATATTGAATCTATCCTTAAGTTGTTTAATGCATACCCTCCTAACAAACTCCCACATATTCCTCCCAAAGCCATGGCTAGCCACGAGACAGATTGAAGGTCTCCGGCGAATGAGGCCCTGATAGATTAACAATCATGACTCGAATCGTTAATCAAGAGCAGATGCTATTCGTACAGATCATTAAAGGGTTGAATTGAAACAGAAGAAATATGATAAACTAGTACATGTACCTTTCATGTCTTACTGCCTCAGCCATCATGGCATCAATCACAACATCAGCCATGGCTGATCCCAGATTTTGTACAGTCAAGAATATCATGAGATACAGACTTGAACTTCGTAAAGTCAAATTAAGGCCTAGCAAAAGCCATGGCACAAGAGAAAGCACAGTTGAAATCACCAAATATGGTGTCCTCTTTTTCCCTCTGATAGGGATACAATCGGAAATGATTAACTAGAGTAAGAACATATCACATCAACAATGATGTAATGATGATTCTTTACATTAAGTAAACTAAGATGAAGTGCAAAGTCATACCCATATAACGGTTTTATGCTCCATGGAAAAAAGGCTACAGTAAAGATGAACTGAGAAGCTGATGGTGACAACTGAAGCCTGTCTTTCAGTTGGTATGAAACAGCAGTCCAGACAAAGGATCTAAAACCCTACATTCATACAAGACAACATGGGAAAGGAAAAAACAACATTATCAGTAAATCAGTTTGATAAAACACAGGGAATACATGGCACCATTTCCAAGCTAATTTAATGTTTCCCCTTTTGAATTTATCTTCCAATTCGATACAAACATACCAACAGATTTCAATGGTTAAATAGTTACGAAATCATACCAACAGAGAAAGGGACAGAAATTCCGAATCCTAATCGTATTTCTATCACAGTCCGATCTAGAAACTTTAATTTTCGCGGAATCAACGTGACAACATCAAGCGACAAAATCAATGTCTCCATAAACATTCCTTCCCGACAACAGTTTGTTACTATGGAAACTCCATTTTCAGATCGGTTCGAAACAAACAAAGGAAAAATCGTAGGATTCAGAGAGATCAAAACCTGGGTAAAGTAAATAAGGCAAACGAGCCATAGAAACGCGACGCCAAACGCCGATCGCAACTGCTTTATCCAATGTATCATCTTCAAGTAAACAAATGAGGCTATCTTCTTCTTCTTCTTCTTCGTATCATCAAAGATTCTCTCACTTTCTCGCTTACATTCTCGAGAGAAAAACCTTCTGTTTCTCTAACTTTGAAATTTTCTTCGTTACGACATTAATTTGTCCGGTTAAAAGCATGCCATTGCCATGACGACATGATGGTATTTTCGTCATTTTTTAACTTCCAGGTGCTCGGGAGTTTGGGACACGTTGCTTATCCTATAGAACCTTGACACATCAGCAGTGGGAACCATAACAAGAACGGCTATTGGCATTACTCCCATGGACTTTGACTTTTGACTATATTCATTAATACCAAGCTATAATCCATTTCTAGGAAAAGAAAAAAAAATTATAAAACTTAATATTTATTTTATATAAAGTTTGGAGATATTAAATTTTATTGATACCTTATAATTTATTTTATAACATATATTGATGAATTTATAGCATTTAATCTTATCATTTACTTAATACATTCAAAATTAACTGTTGAATTATGTAATGTTATCTAAATGTGAAATACAACACAATATATAACATCAAAATAGTTAAATAGTTAACTCAAAATGATTCTGACTCTGATTTTGATACTACATCAATAGTTTAAATATAATTTAATCAAAAATCTGAAATATAATCTAAAAATTAATAATTACTCTATATATTATTTTATAAAATCATTATCGACATCTAATCAATATTATGGAACAACACTAACATAATATTAAGTATTACTCTCCATCGTATTTTTTTATAATTGAATATTACTTTCCTTCATATTTTTTAATATTTATAACTCGACTGAACTATTTTATAACTAAATAGATCAAATTTATATTCGATTATTGTTTAATTACAATTAAAACATTGAGGATTATCTACCTATTATATTCGAAACCAAATGATCAGCTTATAAGATACGTAGATTTCGTAACACTAAACTAGAATAGATCATGCCAACAACAAAGTGTGAGATTGATAAATAACCCCCCAATATTTTCAAAATTATTATGATAAATGGAATGATTTTAACTTACTATTATGAAAAAAGGATTTAACTTATCACTATCATACAATACACCTACGTACCCTGTTCTTTAAACCTTAGATTTCTTCCTTCTGAGTCTTGAATCAGCAATAGGAAGGAGAATATTCAGGTCGATAGACGAACGGCTTCACGGTATGAAAGTAACCCGAGGGGCGGTTGTATGTGAACTTAACTCCCGTGCTGCCAGCGTTGAGGCGGTGGCAGATCTCATGGAAGCTGCTAATGGGTCTGGCGAGACAAGCGTCCCAACGTTCACTCTCGGGCATTGTTTCAGCCACCGTGTATACGCCTTTTGAATTTGTGAAGGCTTGGTAGTTCACAACTTCTCCTGATTTGGTTATGCAAAGAACTGCAACTTCAGCTCCTGCCATTCAAAACAATAGATGAAAGACAAAGCTCGTCGATAGTAATTTTCTTCGTATGAGATGATTAGCTAATGTCAAATATGGGCTTTGGGCCTAACTATTCTCAAAATCTAGTTCAAGAGTTTAGAGTTGTCCAGTACCATATATATGAGTTCAAAGTTCATGTCCTAATCGATATGGGACAACTTATCATTCCCCTCATACCCAGACTCGTTCTTGGAGCGTGAACATCACAATCGGGATCTAACATCGTTATATTCAAATCAGAACGAATCAGACTTTGATACCATGTCAAATATGGATTTTGGACCTAACTAATTCCAAAAGTTAACTAAAAAAAATTTAGAATTGACCAGTTATATATATATATATGACTATAAAGTTCATGTCCCAACTAACGTGAGATAACTTATCATCATAAGAGCTAATTCTAAAGAACGATTTTCCAACAAACATATGAAAACCTTCGATTCAAGCCGGAATCTTTGCAGAATTGAAACCAAAAATGAACCAAGTGAAGTTCTGAGGACACCATCAACGAATGATACAATCATGACAATGCCTACTTCGACAACCATGAGAAGCTTTAGATATATCAGAACAAAGAACCATTTGGCCATACAGAGACAATAGAGAAGATGGAACATAACCCAAGAAGGGAAGACAACTAGGGTTTATTACTTAACTTGTTTGTTCCGCATTTCACTTACTTAAACTATAGATTTTGGTTATATTTGTTGTGGACAACCTGGAAATCACTGCAATGACTGAGGAATACAGAAAAAAACCCTAAAACTACAACGATCAAAGCCATCACTCTGTAGCAAGGTTCCGTTGAAAGTACCAAACTTTAAGACAAATTCAAGATCAAGATCAAAATTTTCCACCAAATTGGATAATTGAACATGGAATCCTCGGAAGAGAAAGAGAGAGGAAAAGAGATAGACCTTCGAGGATATGATCTTCGGGTCCAATTGAAGAATCACCACAGACGTCACAGACAACCCTACCGCGAATCTCACCGGTCCATGCGCCGACACCAGAAGCTCCGAAGATTGCAGTTATCAGGAGCAGACCCAGTACGAGGTTGTTCATCCGCGACTCCATGAATTCGAAAGAGACGCGAAAGTTTGCGTCTTTCTTCTCGCTCTTCTTTGGGGGACGCAGAAATGGCGACCGACAAGGCAATAAAAGGAATAAAAAACCTCCGACACCCACAACTTTTACTGTTTGAAGCCCATTCCCCTGAATTATTCCCCTCTTCTTACAAACTCATTTGTTTTCTCCCCGGATTATATAAACTGTGCTATAGAATTAATTGATCATCACCCGAATTCGACCCGATTTTGATCCAATTCGACCCGATTTTGATTTCTATTATACCCGATTTCGGTCCGTCTTATCTAATTTCAAGTCGATTTCACCCAATTTTAACCCAATTTCATCCAAATTTAAACTGATTTCACCCCATTTAATCTGATTTCACCCATTTTTTGCTCGATTTCACCAAATTTCAACCGATTTAACTGAATTTTAACTATATTACACTCAAATTTAACTTGATTTTTCACCTAATTTTAACCCGATTTCACCAAAAATTAACCTGATTTCACCCAATTTTAATCCCCAATAATGATCCGATTTCAACAAAAGTTAAATCCAATACAAACGTTAAATGATAAGATACACGTTATCTAAATATTTGAAGAATCAATAAATTGCATAATTTGAGACTCGGGAAGATGGAAGGATTCCACAACATCATAGGTTTCCTGAAAATAATAAAAATCAAGTAAAGCATCATATATTTCATAAAAATGTAATATGAAAAATTTAAACTTAAAAATTACATGAGATAGTTGTGGTTGTTTACACGATCTCACATTATGTCCAAATACATCACATCGACCACAATGAATTTTGATGTATCGTTTGGTCATCTTTGTTTTTTCTTTGAAGGAGACTCGTTCGGATCCTTTTTTCTATCATATTTCTTAGGTCTACCAGGCATCTTTCTAAGCATTGGCGGTTTGATAAGATCTATACAAGATGTCTTCTAAAATTTTGCACCACAAAGCATAAAGATATTTCTCCTATATGTATCTTGTCATTTCTCCACCAAATAATAATCATTAATGTAAGGCTCAACATCTATTTTTCTTGCCATCATCACACTATATGCATTTTAACAAATAATACCAGTCAAATCTCATCTTCTACATGTACATGTGCGATGTTGCAAGTTAACCACATAACCAATTCTCGGATCATCAATTTCAAATCTCTCGTATGAAGTAGGATATGTCAAACAATTCCCACTCATGAGCTTAGATTTTTCCAACGACCGAATCACTCTTGGATTGTGTTTACCCGTATATTTTTTTTCCAATTGAAATCCGTTTATCTATTTTAATCTCCTAATAATTTCCAACATCTCTATCATTGGTCTCAATCTAGCCAGCACAATGTTGTTATTGAATGATTCGACCATATTATTGTGCACATCATCGTAACAACATCTTCGTTCAGAGAATGCCCGACACCAATTACGTGGATTGATTTTCATCAAATCATAAAATACGGACTTATTACTTTTCTCTAGTTTATGACAACGAGACGAAAAATCAGCCTCGTTATAACTTGTAGCAATGTTCCATATTAAATGTTTCAAACCTTTTGCCTTGTGATTCTTTTTTAGGTTGGAGATGATATGCCTCAAACACATATGGTGCTCCGCATTAGGCAATTCTTGATCAACCACGTATAGTAACCCCTACAACATTATGAAAGGTAGCATATATACTTCATCAAAACGTAATAAAATACACATAAAGTACTTATTTTTGTCTATCGCCGCTCGTCCTTGTTTGTGTCGTCCTCTTTGCCGCTCGTGTTTCCTGCTCGAATCGTGTCCTCTTCTCCGCCGTTCCTACTCGTCGCCATCCTCTTCTTCGTGCGTCCTCGTTGCCATCCATCAGTTTTCCGTCGTCCTCCTGGTTTTTATTCCGACCACCAAAACCAAGGGAAAATGGTGGTCGAAACAAAAACCAGGAAGACGACGGTGAACCGATGGGCGGAAACGAGGACGCACGGAGAAGAGGACAGCGACGAGCAGGAACCACAGAGTAGAATACGCGATCTGAGCAGGAAACACGAGCGGTGAAGAGGACGGCACGAATAAGGACGAGCGCTGAGTAGGAACCACGGAGAAGAGGACACACGACGAGCATGAAACACAGAGAAGAGGATGCACGACGAGCAGGAAACATGAGCGGCGAAAAGGACGCACCGCTAGCAAGAAACACGAGGCAAAAAGGACGCACCGCGAGCAGGAAACACGAGCGACGAAAAGGATGCACCGCGAGCAGGAAACACGAGCGGAGAAAAGGGCGATGGCGATAAAGACGACCGACGACAAGGAAAGGAGGAAAAAATAGGGTTGCTTTAGTCTCTTTTTTTTGTTTAATTTTTTCTGGTTTATTTTAATTTGGTTTGATTAAAATCAGATTAAATTTAGGTCAAATTAGGTTTAATTTCGGGTCAAATTCGAATGAAATCGGGTTGGTCAACGGAGTTATAAGGTTTATATAACAGAAAGAGAAATCAGCTGAAATTGACAATGGAGAAATCGGATGAATTTTGTAAGATAAGAGAAGAATCGACTGAGTCGAATAATTAAAAAAATGGCATAAAACAGAAAAATTGAGGATGCTAGAGGCTGTTTTTTTTTTCACGCAAGTTGGAAATCACCATCCCAAATTATCCCGTTAAATTTATTTTTGTCAAAGTCAAAACTCTCTCCCTGACTCCAAGGTTTTAGACTTCCGATATGTTGTTCATCGTTTTATTCATTTATTCTATCAATTTAATTTTTTTTTCAAATATTACAATAATACCCAATTTGTTTCAAATTACAATAATATCTATAAATTTATATATTAATCACCTATTATTTTATAGATTACTTTATAATACAATGTCAAAATATTAGTTGGCATACTTTTAATCATCTAATTTAAACATACGTGTCATTTTCAATTTTTAGATTTAGGTTTTGTTCAATTGCATTACATGCAATTTTTATAACTGATTTTTTTTTGTTTCCCAATATTTTGACAAATTTGGTCATACTTATCGGTGTGGTTTTCATAGGAAAACGTCAGCTCGATGATGTTGACAATAAACTTTCATCACAAAATACTTTGAACAAGATAAAACATTGAGTCTCTAAAATTTTTGCATCATTCTACTAGATGTAATTCTGTTGCAATGCCCTAATTATAGCTAAACTGTTAATTATTGAATGCTAAATCTTACAAATTTGAAACTCCTTTTAATCGATGCTAGCCTTTATCTTTCCATTTATGCATTTGTTTACTAATAGTTTTACACTTTTTGTACACAATAAACTACCTGTTTTAATATCATGATGAAATTCAATCTTACAAGGTAAACTAAATCTTCAGTTTGGATTGTTTCATTTATTTATTTATATTAACTCATGTACATGGACAATGTAATGAAAATTGTTAATATATCAACTAGCAATGTTAAAAGGCGTCTTTCTTATTTAATAATTGAATCACAAATCTAAGATATTCAAATTGATGCAATTCTACAACAAAGTGCAAACACTTCATCTAGTAGCCAATATATTGGTATCAATTATTAGACGTATTGTTACAATTTCAAGTTAAAATTACATAGTCGTTATATATATTCCAAAATACTTCGATTTTTTTAAATTTTACAAGATATGACGATATTAGCGATCTCAATTACCAATGTATTCATTGTTGTGCATATATGTGGTATGATAAAATAATTCCTAAAGACAAAAACAAGTTCTTACCTATATTTTCGTTATGTTATTTACAAGGAAAGATATCATTGTTAAGATTACCAAATCCACCAAATTATTTGCAAAATCTTTTACGTAGAGATAATAAAAAATATGACATTTCAAATAAAACATACGAGCATATACTTCAATGGGAGGTCAAATATATACATCCATAAATGATAAACATGGTGCATATGTATTTAAGATGCACAGTCAAAATTATCACAGAATAGAAAATTTATTACCCGCAGATGGAGAAATAGCTAAATTCATTCAACTTTATATTCATGACACTGAAAATGAATCGACAACAGATTGTGCCCTATTAGGTACATTATTCATTATTTATTATACATTTTTATTATATTTTATATTTTTAATACTAACGTTACCTGTGTTTAAATTTAGATGTACTCGCCACACCAAAATTGCTCAATATAGCTCCTAGAGAGTTGATATAGTTAATAGTTTAAATCAAATGCTAGATAACACTAATCCTTATGTGAATATGGTTCGCATGGCAAGAGATAGATTTATTTCGGCTGATCAAATTGATATGAAACTTTGATTAATCACTTCTAAAAAAGATGATAGAGTTTATAATATCCCAAAAACATTTGAAGTGGTTGCTCCATTAGTTAGTGATTTTGATGAAGCTCTTCAACCACACGACATAATTTTAGTAAAACATAGCAATAGTTTTACACGTATTACCGAACTACATCCAACATATTTGCCACTTCAATATTCTTTGTTATTCCCTCATGGTGAAGATGGTTATCATGTTGATTTAGAATTAAAACCAAATGCGTCTACAACAAAGAAACCTAGAACGCGAATCAATATTAGAGAGTTTATGGCTTATCGTTTGCAAGAAACACATAATGAATCGTCAACTTTACTACTTTTTGGAAGACTTTTCAACAAATTGTTGTAGATGGATTTTTAATGGTTGAATCCGAAAGAATTTTATGTATTAGAAACAATCAGCATAATTTATGATCAGATAGTTATGAAGCTATACAGATATCAATAGAAATGGGAAACAATTCTGCCAACATAATTGGGAATACACTCATATTGTCGTCTTCATTCTCAAATAGTTATATATATATGAAACAAAATAATTTAGATGCAATATCTCTTTGCAAAAATTTATGTTATCTAGACTTATTCATAACTTTCACATGCAATCCAAAATGGCTAGAAATCCAAAGACGTTTAAAACGTCAAAACTTACATTTTGAAGACCGACCCGATATTTTTTAGTACGAATATTCAAAATCAAACTCAACAATCTAATTTTAGATTTCAGAACGAATGAGATTTTTGGAAAAGTTGATGTTGATAAGCATTGATTGTTTCTAATAATGTTTTTAAATAAATTGTATCTAATTATGTTTTTAATTTTGAATTGCAATTGTTTATACAATTGAATTCCAGAAACGTGGATTACTGCATGTTCATATCTTTATTTTCTTAAATCGTGCATAAAAAATCCAATAACCAGAGATATTGGTTCAATATTATCAACAGAAATACCAGACAAAACTATCAGACCCAACTCTATACACAACGGTCCAAGAAATGATGGTACAAGGTCCATATGAACATGCAAATAGATCTTCTCCATGTATGAAAAAATGAAAATGTACAAAGAGATTTCCACGTCAATTTCATAATCATACATATATAGATAATAAAGGGTATCCTATTTACAATAGAATTAACAACAACAAATTTTTCAACAAAGATGGAGTTAAATTAGATAATCGTTATATTGTTCCGTACAATGTTTTTTTACTATTTAAATATATAGCTCATATAAATGTTGAATGGTGTAATCAAACAAAAGCTATCAAATATTTATTGAATATATAAACAAAGGTCCTTACATGATTATAATAAGCACATCAATATTTTCATCATTGAAATCATATTTCGATCTAGCGATGAAATTAAAAACTATTTCAATTATAGATATGTTTCGGGGTGTGAAGTTTGTTGGAAAATTTATAAATTTGATGTTCATTATAGAAGTATTCATATTGAATGATTAGGGTTTCATCTTTCTGGCAAACATAATGTAATCTTTCAAGAAGACTAAACACCAAATGACATCATTTCCAGACCAAGTGTGAAGTGTATAATATTTACTAAATGGTTTATGCAACAATTATATAATAAAGCGAAAGATTTAACATACTCTGATTTTCTTACACAAATTTTATGGAATAAAACTAAAATAATATGGACACCAAGACTAAGAGGTTGTACTTTTGGTAGGTTGTACCATGTAAATCCTACTGCGGGTGAAACATACTATTTAATAATCTTTTTGAATAAAATAAAAGGTCCTACATTTACCCAACATTTAAAGATGCATGTTAAGCATTGAGACTTTAAGCGATGATAAAGAATATGTAGACACTCTTGAAGAAACAAGTAATTGGGCATATCCATCTTATTTACGAAATTTATTTGTAAGTCTCCTAACATCTGAATGTTTAAGTGACCCATAGCATATATGGGAAACAACATGGAAACATCTAGCAGATGATATCCTATATAATTGCCGCAAACTTTTGAAAATGTCAAGTATATCATTTTTAAATTATTTTTAATATAGATTGAATATCATTTTTCAAATATTGCTTACATCTTATGTTATCTCACAGGTCTTACAATGTCTCCTCAACAAATTTAAGTAGAGCGCATTAGTGAATTGAGCAATTGATATTAAAAAATGTCAAATCTTTAAAGCAATATCCATGTATGCATTATCCTACAGAAACTGAAAATTGCTCAAGCTTGAACAGAATTATATGAAGAGTTAACATATGATCTAAATACAACTCAAATAGAGCACGATAACTTAAAATCACTCCTAAATGATTAACAACATAATGTTTTTCAGTTAAATTATGAATGATGTCTATAAATCCAATGGACAAGTTTTTTTTTTTTTTGTATATGGTCATGGAGGCTATGGTAAAACATTTATTTGGAAGACATTATCCACCAATATTAAATCACGATGTGACATTATTTTAAACGATGCATCAAACGAAATTGCATCATTATTGCTACAAGGAGGACGTACTACACATTCAAGGTTTGGAATACCTATAGATGTTAATGAAGACTCTACATGTTGTATTAAACTTGGTACAGAGCATGCAAAACTGATTTAAAAAACCAAACTTATAATTTAGGACAAAGCTCTGATGATACATAAAGATTTCTTTGAATCACTGGAAAAAACCGTTAAATATATTATTGGTTCAATGGATTCTTGATTGCGAATAAAGCCCTTTAGTGGTAAAACAATTGTATTTGAAGGCGATTTTAGACACATTTTGCCAGTTATTGCTAAAGGTAGTAGACATGATATTGTTCGTACCTCTATAAATTCATCATATATATGGAATTATTGTTCGGTTCTAAAATTGACTAAAAACATGCGACTGTCTATAAATGCTAATAACAACGATAATGAAAACATGAAAGATTTTTCAGATTGGTAGTAAAACTAGAAAATGGAACGCTTTGTGAACTAAATGACGGTCATTGTCGAATAGATATTCCATCAGACATGCTAATACCAGAAAGTGGAAATCATATTCAATCAATTATGAACCATGTATATTAAAATGTAAACATGCATTACAATAATATATCACACTTTGCAGAACGTGCTATTCTATGTCCTACAAATGAATCAGTGGAGGAAATTAATGAAATTATGCTTTATATGACCCTTGGAGATATAAAAGAATATCTAAATTCAGATACATTATGCCCTTCAGATATCAACAACAACGAAGAAAACGAATTATATGATACCGAATTTTTAAATGCTATTAATGTCTGGAATTCCTACTGTTAAAAATAGGAATACACGTAATGTTGTTAAGAATATTGATCAAGCACTTGGATTATGCAATGATACCAGACTTCAAAAATCACCAAATTAAGTAACAACATAATTAAGGCAAGAATTATAAACGGTACAAATGCAGGTAATAAAGTTTTCATACCTAGATTACCTTGCATATCAACAAACACATCACTACTATTCCGTTTTAATGTCTTGTTTCACAATGACGACCAATAAAAATCAATCACAAAATTTAAAACAGGTTGGACTATACTTGTCTCATCGACCGGTGTTTATTCATGACTAATTGTATGTTGCCGTTTTTGGGTAGCTATCAAAAGTGGACTAAAAATACTCATTCTCGATGATGAAAAAAATGTAATACGAAAACAATAAATATTGTATATAAAGAAAATTTCCATAATTTATAATTATTTATAATGATGTAATTATATTTGTTTCGTATGTATTCTGTTTTTTAATTATAAATTTCTTTTCAATGAATTATGATTCAGAAAATATCTTCTATATTTATATTAATTGCAAAATCAAATATAATTTCTGTATGCTAAAATTTTCACACGTAACTCGAATACAATCTAGTGATATATAAGATATTATGTTATATTTATAATAGTATGAAATTTTGAAATTATTTTGAATTTTTTTAATTTAATAACGTTATACTTTTAATGAATTAATTTGAAAATAATTTCAAATATTTATATATTGTTTTGGAAATAGTATATTAATTATTATAGTAATTAATAACAAATTTATGAATTAATATGTAAAGAATATAAAACGAGTTGAAATTCCTTCTTTCAATGTGTTTTAAACTGGAGAATATCAGAAATGCTCTCTTAGGGCTAAAACACTTCAAAACTACCCTCCTAAATCTGATGAAAAAAATTGGAGAAAAGACATATGTGCCCTTATGTTTTGTTAATGAAAAACACATATAAAGGAGGGAAAGGCAAATATGAGATGAGGGAAAACAAAAATTGAGAGGAGAGAAACAAAGTAGATAGCTATTTCCTTTCATTTTTTAGTGTTTCTCTTCCATTTTCGAACGATTTCCTTCCATTTTTGAGGGATTTCTTTCCATTCTCGAGTGATTTCCTTCCATTTTGAGCGTTTTGCAGCAATTTTCGAGCGATTTCCAACAATGTTTCAGTCATTTTCAGTGATTTCCAGCAATTTTCAGCGTTTTTAGCGATTTTCCGGTGATTTTTGGCGATTTCCGGCGATTTCTGGCAGTTTCCGACGATTTCAACCGTTTTCCGACGATTTTTGGCATTTTCCGGCGATTTCTGGCAATTTCCGGCGATTTCTGACAGTTTCCGGCGATTCTAGTGGTTTCCGGCGGTTTCTGGTAGTTTCCTGCGGTCACACTGGATCATATGATCGAACAGGGTCGCAGGGTCAAACTGGGTCGCTGGGTCACAGGGTCGGATTGGGTCGTTGGGTCACAAGGTCCAACTGGGTCGTAGGGTCGGAATGGGTCCCTGGATCGGACTGGATCGCTGGGTCGCAGGGTCAGACTGGGTCGATGGGTCAAACTGGATCGCTGGAAATATCAACATTTATAAGGATATTTTTGAAGTCAAAATTTTATTTTTCGGAAAGGATATTTTTGAAATGTTTTAACCCTACAAAAATATTTACTCGTTTTAAACTGATAAAATAATTAAACTTTTTTAAAACAGATTGAAACAAATCGAAAGAAAAATGAAATTTTTTACAAATTTTCTATTTATCTAAAATGGAGTTTCAAACAAATCAGTGTATATGAGATTCCACGATAAATATATATTTGACGAATAACTATTATGTTCTGATGAGAGAATCATTGGGTTTTGTGTTCAAGTCTTTTAGACAGTCGTTTCGAGCTATGAGAGATTCACAAAGATGGAATTTTCTGAGTGTATCTTATATACGATCTTAAGAACAGAACATAATAATTGAAGTGGTTCAGTAAGAACACAAGTAGTACAGAACAAAACAGAGGTTCATAAGTAGATATGAGAATGGATTTACTTGTCGAAGTGTCGAGGGTCAATGTCCCAAGCCGATGATAATTGCATTACAAGTTGTTCAGGCGCCGGACCTTCCCAATCTTCAGGAGGGTCCATAGTCGAACAAGCGTCTTGCAAATTGAACAAGATCTCTGTCTTCAACTCCATTGGTATTCCGAAGGCTTCTGCTCCTTCTTGTACAATCACTTCCAGGAGCTGCATGAATGAGGATAGAAAGCGGGATTCAATTAGCGTCAAACCCGAATCGAAATCGAAGAAACTGATATTGAGGAGAATGTATGTACCTGTTGGATCCAAGATAAACAGATGTCGTAAAGGTTGTGATCTAACAGAAACTGTGAAATAGCGTTGAGAGCCTCGTTAGCGATCTCGTTTGATAACTGATCAATAGCAGGACCCGTTTTGTCCATCAGTTTGATGAGAAGGTGATGGTCACCCATGGAAAGAACTTCGGCGTAAGCTGAATCAATATCACCAACACGGAGTGAGTGCATCGCGTTACTCCAAGAAGTCCATAGTGGGTCTCGATCCTGCAGTCCGTTCTCGTCTTCTGCCAAGGCTTCAGCTTCAGGAACAGAAGTCACTCGAGCCGCTCGAGTGACTGCTCCACCATCGTCACCTGCCACTCTGATTGCTTCGAGAGTAGCTTCATCCTTTGATGCTTGCCACACACTTCTTGCTGAAGGCCCTTCACCGAATCTGACAGACCCAGCTGCTTTTTCCCAACCTCTCCTGCCATTTCCGACGAGGTCATTCTCATGTTCGGATCTGGGTGATCTTCTTGACCCATTTCTAGAAGCAGCATAAGGAGGTATGTTCCAATCATCTTCCATGTCAGACGTCCATGTCCTTCCTCTCACAGGTCCATCATGATGGGAACCTCTGTCTCCTGTTGGAGCTCGGCTGTTATACTTTGACGTGGGATAGTTAGAGAAACTACCGTATTTTCCAAATCCAGTTGGAAGGTTACCCCGCCTCCCCGATGATACTGAAAGATCCCTCGCCATGTCTTCAACAATCCTCTCTAAACCCCTTACTCTGTTCTCTAAAGTCACCATACTGTCATGAGACCCACCAATGAATTCTTGGAGCATGTTCATGAGATTAGCCTGTTGCCTCTCTAGCTGTAATAGCTGCCTCTGGATGGCCGACCAATTCCCCCTGTTATTTGCAAGGGATCCTTCAGGTTGAACCTCGGGATCGGACACTTCAGCATGATTCGTGGATGTCTCGTTATGCGTTAACCCAGCCTTGGCATCGGCATCATCACCACCTGTACCCGTCCGAGGTTCCTTTCCATCAAATCTTTTTTCTGCCTGTTTATTACTCCTTGTCTCCAAACCGAGGAACGTGGCATCCTTCAAACAATTTGAACGTCTCGTATCAACATCAGTGTGTCCTGATTCCTCTTCGTTGTTCGAGTCAGAAGTGTTTTTACACCTACGAGGAACTACCACTTCCACAGGCAAATCACCAGATCCCCTTTGTTCAAGTCTCTGAAAGAATTCTGGATTAATCTCTTTGTCACTTAAGGCAGGTGCTTTCTTCTTCAACATTACTACTGCTTTTTCAGGAATACCACCCGTGCGTTTAGAACTAGAATCCGAATTGAGCGTGGAGCCATCACATGCCTCTTTTTTCATTGAATCAGCAAGGTTAGACCTTTTCTCTCCAGTCCTTTCTGAGCCAAGCCGCTCACCACATGACATCTTTTGCTCATCTAAAGCACCATCCACGCATTTTCCAACGATCTTCTTCCATAACTGCAATGCATCTGTCACGCTGTCCCTTACAGGTTTTATCTGTTCAAATGAACGATCATCATTGAACTGTGTATAATAGACATACTCCTACTAAGCTATCATATTAATACTTCATGCAAATTTCTAAATCTTACTGAATTATGAAGAGCAAGCCACCCATGAGAACTTCATGCTACTTGTTTATGCATTCTATTTCCCTAGCAACTGATGAAAGAAGCAGAAAAGCACCAGAAATGCCATGTTTTATGATGTATAATGTAACAGTAGATACGTTACTTGTAAGGCAACGAAAAGCTGCTCATTTCTCAAATTGAATTCCCATCCGGGTCCCCTAGGATAACACAAAACAAAGAAATTTAGCTACCTTGTCAAATCGACAGGCCTCAAGTGCAGAGAGAGTGGAATCGGCTTTATCCTTGACCAAACTGCTTGAATGTGATGCCAATGCAATCAAGGCCTCAGCTGCAGCCTTTCGTGTCACCCAATCTGTACTTCCAAGACACTCGTGGATGATTTCGAGCAATGAATCTAAGCTCTGAGGTGCAATGGCTCCGACCTGCACCAGAACTTCTGCACTTTCAATTCTCTATTTGAAAGATAAACTTTTATAACCCTCAAAAGTCATAGTCATTTCTTGATTAGTCAATTGAGAGAAGAACCATTACACATAAATCTGAGCTTAAGAGTTTAAGTCAGTGATGTATCAATCCATTCAGCAATACAAACATAATGTGCATTGAATCCGATTGACAAGAAGAATTGAGGGTTCCACGAACCTGAGACAAACTTGCAACAACGGGCAAAAGAGAAGCCTTTGCCATGAAATTAGGGCTGCTCAAGAACTTGCAGATTTTAGGGCAAAGCTTCTGAAAAGCAGCAACTGGAGGATCAGCAGCAGATTCCACCATCTTAGCCATACACAACGATGCACCAGATTGGACTACTTTGTTCTGCTCTCCCATTGCCTCGAACAGAGGCTTCACGAACAGCCCAACCACCGAAGAGGCCGTGCCGACATTGTTCCCTTCTTCCTTCCCCTTAAGGTAAATCCCAGAAAGCGAACCAATCGCGTCGCGACAAGCATCCCTAACCCCCGAATCAGAATCCTTCAACCGCTTCACAATCTGACCGATGATCTTTGTCAGGTGGGTGGCCGTCGAATCTCTATGGAGACTACAGACGTAGGAGAGGAGGCGGAGACTCTCCTTCTTCACGGCGGGTTTGGGATCGGAGCAGGAATCGTAGAGGCAGTTGAGAAGCATCGGTAGGGTTTCCAGCGAGAGAGATTGTATCGTCTTCTCGAGATCTTCGACGGCTATCTGGTATGTGTCCCGGTCGGCGAGCTTGGAGAGAGAAGTAAGTATCTTTTGCTTCAGCTCCACCATTGCGAGATGAGAGGAGAGAGAAGCGGAGGCGGAAGAGGACGACCTCACTGCCGCGGCCAGCGGTTTCGCCGTCCTCGCCAGTCTCGCCGCCGTGGTCGGTGTGCTCATCACGGCGATTTCCAAAACGAGAAGAAGAAGAGAGATGAGATCTGGCAAGTGTAACGGTTAAGGTTAAAGAAGTAGAAGTAATGAAGGGTTCAACATCACCGATAGTGTTTTATTATACTCTACTATTTAAAAAATATGTATTTGAAATTATTTCAAATTTCTTTATTTTAAAATACGAAACTTCGATATCTTAATATCTGATTATATGCATATCTATTTATTATGTAAACTGAAATTAAAATTTTATAGCCCAATTAGATTTTTTAAACAAAAGGGGCAAGATTGCATTTTCAACAAAATCAGTGCAAATGTCAAATTTGCGTTAAATTAGAGGGACTGTACTTTTAAATTAAACCTAATGTTTCTGGTGTGGAAAACAAACGTTTATGAATTGCATAGTAAAATAATATATAACACTTGTTATAATAAATAAAAATTTAAATCTTTGAAGTATTATGTGGCGTAGCGTGAAAATGATGTTAACAATAAGAAAAACAATATGGTCCAAAATGCATACCCAACTCACAATGATTGTTTATGTAAAAAAAACAGAAGTGCATTTTGCAAATATGTGTGATATAAGGTAGAAATAATAAAATATATTGAATACGAGGACCGTATTTTCATATTAACACTTTCAAGTTCTTGATCAATTTAAAAATACAAATGTTTAAAAATAAAAATATTAACTTTATTTATTCATCATCCCATAAATAATATTTATAATACACATTTAATTATTTATCTAAAAACATGTAAAATATAATAGACTAATAAATATAACAAGAATCCTAAAACAATATATGATATATTCTCTAATAACTCTTTTAAATTGGTTCGTTTAAATCTAGAAAGTTCAATTTGTCAAAAAATTCATTAAATTCCTTGTGTTTTAAAGCTTTGATAAAATCATGCGTCGAAACATGTCTAGTGGCAATGTTGCCATTTATCCACCAACAAAAAAGGTGTTGATTGTTGCTGGAGACGAAGAACAAGTGATCAATGTTACTAAAACTAGAAGAAACGGAAGAGGAACGAGTGATGGTCGAGTTGAGTAGAGTCGAAAGAAACAAGAGATAGTCTAGTTTCTGATTGAGTTGAAGAGCAAGCATCAATCGTTGGTTGAGGCGAGTGTTAGTCGAGTCGAGAAATGAGTTGCGATCGAGGTTCTTGTGGTGTATCGACCATTGAAGAGATCTGTCGGAGCATTGATTTCGGGAATGGTCGGATCGATTTAGGTTTCGGTCGATCAGGTTTCCGATTTTCGGTCGAAGGTTCTTTGGTAGTCGTCGGTCGAAGAGGTATGCCGAACAGGTATGGGTTCGGTCGGAGGTCGATACGCCGAAGGTCGAAAGGGGCAATAGGAGATGGATGCAAAACAGAATATGAAGGCCTCGGTCGATCGGAGATGTATGGTCGATTGGTCGGTCAAAGAACTATCTCCGGAATGAATAAGAATAAATTCATCAAACGATTATATACTCAACTTTTAGAGTCATTGACTATATACTTAGTCGTGAATAATCGTGCGTCAATATATCCTGATGTAAGATCATCAATAACCCAATTTGGTTCATCATCCTATGCCTATATACCTAGGTTTGTGGTCATCTTTGATATATTGAGTAGATACACACATAAATGTAGGGGTGTAAAATGAGCTGGCTCGGCTCAGCTCGCCTTCAGCTCGCCAAAAAACGAGCTGGCTCGGCTCGGCTTGTTTTTTAAACGAGCTGGAAAATCCTAGCTCGGCTCGGCTCGCCTCTAGCTCGCCAAAAAACGAGCTGGCTCGTGAGCCAGACTATTTAATTGTTTTGAATTAGTTGTAACTTGTAATAACATATATGATAAATATATCAAACAAACCAAATAAAATATCGAAAATATGAAAATATTAATTGAAACATAATGTTGTAAATATCATTGTACTAAATAAAATTAACTCTCTCGAATAAAAAGTATCAAATATCATTTATTAAATTCGACCGCTCGTAACTTTGCTTGTAACATTCTTTTCATCTCCTTTTTTAGTAATGGTATCTTCTTCTCCTTCAAGATCTATATAAAAAGAAGCAAATATATATTAATACACATTTTAACAATAAATAACTAACGAAAAAGTTAAAAGTTACCTTTTTTTCGACTTCAAATCCTTTAAGCCAAGAACGTGTGCAAATCAATGCTTGTACATTTGTAGAAAGAAGTCGACTTCTATATTTGTTTAGAATGCGAGAACCAATGCTAAATGATGATTCGGATGCCACCGTAGTTATAGGAACACTCAATATGTCGCAAGCCATGTATGCCAAATCACGTAATCTATGTCTATTCTCCTTCCAAAACCCCAAAACATCCAAATGGGGATAATCTGACATCTTAAGCTTTTCTTCATCCAAATACATATCCAAATGTGACTTTTCCTCATCTTCTCCAACTTCGGGACATTCATCAAAACAATAGAAATCCTATTCCAAAACATTTCCATGTAAATATTTAAAGTAACATATTGATAAGTAAAACAATTATTATTAAAAAAACTTACATCAAGCATTTCGAAGTCGCTCCCTTTTTCACTCGGAAAGATAGCACGTTGAGAAGATGATGCATCTCTAGAATTACCTTTTCCGCCGATGGTTGAATTGTCTTGATATGCTTTAAAGAGGGTATACATTTTCATCTTCACGAGGTCCAACTTTTCCTTAGAAGAATCTATATCAAGTTCACTCAAACAACACCTTATAAATTGGCTCTTCATCCTAGGGTCAACCATAGCTCCCATGGCAAGAATAATACTATAATGCTCCCAATATTTGTTGAACTTGACTAGCATACTCGAAGCCATCTTCTTTATATGATCATCGTTGCTATCTCCATGCTTCTTTAACAATTTTTCAATTCTAAAAATCTGACCATAATATAGATTTGAAGTCGAATATGGATTTTACTAGCTAATGCTTCACCGGTATGTGGAGGAGGCATATCAACAAAAGACAATATCTTACTATTCAACTTCCAATCCTCGTCAACATAATGTGCTGTCAAACATATATAACCTTCACCATTAATATCCGTCCAACAATCCGAAGTCAAAGATATCCTACTAGGAATTTTTTCCAATTCAGACTTCACTCTTGTTTTATGCTTCAAATAAAACTCATAAACACGAGAAGCTGTAGTGTTTCTACAACAAAACATAAACTCCGGATTCAGGTAGTGTATCCAATCTCTTAAATCCTCATACTCAACAAAAGCGAAAGGGAGATCATGTGATATAATGCACTTAGTTATATCCTGATGTAAGATCATCAATAACCCAATTTGGTTCATCATCCTATGCCTATATACCTAGGTTTGTGGTCATCTTTGATATATTGAGTAGATACACACATAATAAATGTAAGGTTAAAAAAAATGTAAAAACGAAAATGAACCACGACATCATTATTCGTAAGGATTGTCATCTCCGTCTTCATTTTCACTATCATCGTCGATAATCATCATATTTTCGAAAGATAAATGAACCTCAAAACCCAATAAAAATTTTAGATTATGATATTATGTTAAGATCAATTTAAAAATATAAATATTTACTTCATTTATTCATTATCACATAAATAATATTTATAATACGTATATTAAATTATTTATCTAAAAACATGAAAAATATAATAGACTAAATAAATATAAAAAAATTCTAAACTATATAAGATATATTCTCTAATAACAAAAATAAACACTTCATCGCGAAGTCCAAAAAACAAATTGATTCATGATGTTTATATATTGTATTAATTTTCTTTACTTTTCCAATATGATTATTCATACCTCCACTAATGATCATAATTGTTTTTTATTATTTGGAAACGTTTTTTAATGGGTACTAAAAACATTTTGCAACAAGGAATTCTAATATTAATATAAATAAATTCTCAACTCTAACTTAAAAATTGAATGTTCAATTGGAATTCTTAATAATCACAAAGACAAACGTCTAAAGTGTACTTCAACTTCAAAACTATAATTATTATAATTTTATTATAATATAATTATATAAAATTATGAATATCTAAATTTTTATTGAAGGTTGTATTTGAAATTACAATCTTTAACTTTTTCAAATGAAAAAATCATATTAATTTATCTATAAATAAACAATGTAAACATTCAATTCATTATACAATTTACAAACTTTAAATCTCTCTTTGTTCTCTCATCATTTATCATATATCATTATATGCATATAATATACTTGTAACATCTACATATATATTTTATATATACAAACATATTTATAATAATACATATAGTAATATATATGCTCATATATAATTATATAACATATATATATATATATATGCACACGATTGTACATTAACTTTTAACACATTTAATATTTTATTGGAAAACAAAAAAAATAAAAATCGAATATTTACATTTAATTTTCAATCAATTTTATTTTCGATTTGGATTCAGTTTTAATAAAATTATATGGACATCACGGACTTAATACTAGACATCATAAACTAAATACCAAACATCAATGACTAAATATCGGATATTATGGACTCAATACCAGAAATTATAGACTAAATACAATACATCATAGATTAAATATCAGACACTATAGAATAAATATTGAACATAAAATATATGTATTATATTATATGATTTAACGGACTCGGCTACCAATATCTTAATATTTTTGTACTTATCTTTTTTTTATGAAGGAGGTTATACCACATAATTTTTAATTTTATGATATTTAATATTACCTATTAATTTAATTTTCTAATTGTTTTTAGTTAATATATTTATTTTTTTAATATCATATTCTAAATATTATTATGATAATGAATAACATGAATTTTGTTTTATAAATAATTATCATGTCGAATTTGGTGAATCTCAAAATCATGACACTTAATACCTCGTAGAAAAATTACATGATATGAACGTTTGATGCTAAAATGCATCTAAAAAGAAAAAAGCTCATTGTCAGGTTGACAAAGAAAACAATTCCTCCGCATAGGCAAAAACAAAAACCATGATCTTTTTATGTCATCATATTGTCGGTGGGTTAAAAATGAATATCGCATAAAGAAGATCCCATAGATTTGTGGATGTCTCTTAAAGGTATATTCGATCACCAAAAGTGTGTGATGCTCCCAAAAACAAAGAATGATTGACTGAATCTGAGATTTCAAGATTATAAATTTGTGGACGAATATCATTCTGTGATGTTGAAATAATCTCCAGAATGGAGCTATGTGGAGAAAAAAAAGTTATTATGATAAGTTGGAGAAGACATTATCGACATTCAAGGATGATAATGTCATTTTACAACAACAATATCGCGCAAAGGATTTCAAAACCTATCGTGAGTTGTTACGCTTCTTCTCGTTGCAGAAGAACAAAACAAGTTATTAATGAAAAATCATCATTCTCGTCTCACTGGTTATGCACCGTTCTATAAAACAAATGCGAGACGTGGATATATGCATGATTGTGATCATGGTCAAGGTCGTGGACGTGGTCACGGTCGTGTTCATGGATATCGTAGAGGATAAAACCGAAACAATCCATCAAATAATTTCCCTATACATATATCCACCATGACCATACCAATGGTTATAATTCGACGAAGTTGTGTTCGTTTCATAGATAGACTTAGAACCAGTGGGACGAGCATGATGATTTTTCATTAATAACTCGTTTTGTTCTTCTGCAACGAGGAGAAGTAGTAAGAACTAGCGATAGGTTTTGAAAAATCCTTCAGGCGATATTATTGTTGTAAAATGACATTATTAGCATGAAATGTCGATAATGTCTTCTCCAACTTATCATAATCATTTATTTTTTCTCCACATAGCTCCATTGTGAAGATTATTTCGAACATCACAAAATGATATTCGTCCACGAATTTATAATCTTGAAATCTTAGATTCAACAAATTGTTCTTTGCTTTTGGCATGATCACATATTTTTGGTGATCGAATCAATCTTTAAGAAATTCTCATAAATCTGCGGGATTTTCTTTTGTGCGATATTCATTTTTTTAGTTTATCGCAATACGATGGCGTAAAATGATCATGGTTTTATCTTTTTCCTCTTTGGAGGAATTATTTCTTTGTCAACCGTTTCAATGAGCTTTTTACCTTTCAAATGCATTTTTAGTATCAAACATCCATGTCATGTAATTTTTCTCCAAGACATCAAGTGTCGTGATTTTGAGATTCACCAGGTTCGACATGATAATTATATTTAAAACAAATTCATGTTTTTCATTATCATAATAATATTTAGAATAATATATTAAATAAAAAAATAAATAATATGAATAAAAATTAAATTGAAAATTAAATTAGTAGATAATATTAAATAACATAAATAAATACTATAATAGTCTCTTTCATAAAAAAGATAAATACAACTGTATTAAGGTATTACTTGATATCCAAATCCATCAAATTACATAATATAATAGATATCTTTTATGTTCGATATTTATTCCATAATGTTTGATATTTAGTCTATGATGTATTATATTTAGTCCATGATGTCTGTTGTTCGGTCTATGATATCCGATATTTAGTTAATGATGTTCGTTATTTAGTCCACGATGTTTGTATTTAATCTATGATGTTCATATAATTTTTTAAAACCGAATCCAAATCGAAAACTAAAATTTATTGGAAATAATAGACTTAAATAATTTAAAATAAAAACTTTTCTACCTTGTAAAATATTCAATTTTTATTTTTAGTTTGTTGAAGCGTTCATGATGATAATGTGTTGAAAAAATAATAGAATTATAAATGTATGTGTATATATCTTACATAATTACATACGAGCATATATATATTACTATATGTATATATATACATGTCTATATAATAAATATGTTTGTATAAAATACATATATAGATATTATAAATATACTATATGCATATAATATGATATATATGTACATTATATATAATATCATATTATAAATATATCTTATATATATATATATAACAAATGAATTAAAAAGAGAAATTACCTAAATTTTGAATATGAGAGAATAAATAGAAATTTTGAATTTTTAATTTCTGTATTAAATTGAATAATTATATTATCTATTTATAGACAAATTAATATGATTCTTTAATTTGAAAGAGTTAAATGTCATATATTCAAATATGACCCTCCAATCAAAGTTTAGATTCATAATTTTATATAATTATAAAAGTATAATTATAATAAAACTTTATATTTTGTGAATTGAATTTTTTTTGTTGTTTTATATATATTGTTTTAAACTTTCAAAGCTTTATTTTGCATATTTTAATTTTTTAGAAAAACAAAAATATTTAAGACGTTTTATGAATATGGTGTATGAAACTTTTAAATTTTTATTTTTCATTGATTTATTATTTTATTTTTTCATGTTTTAAAATTTTAAAAACTTTATTTTATATATTTTAAATTTAAAAAATATTTAAACATGTGATGTAGGTTTTTGGTACTGGAGTTTATACAACTTGCCCAACCGTGGATCATCAGATTGATTTCTAGATGATGAGCTAACATTCATGGCGTGTTAATCTTTACACATCAATACCGGTATGGTTTGGTTTATGGCGAAGTTATGAATTTGATTTAACCGGACATCAAATGCAGTATCGATTGCTAAACCAATTTTCGGATTATTTACCGATTATAATTCATATTCTCTCTTCCGTCCTACCAATAATAAAGTAATACTCTACCAAACATCAATACTATGTAAATTATTTTTTAATAGTCGACCTACTTTATTTTTCATATTAAAATATAATTTTCTAATATATTTCTAAATAAATTATCAAGTTTCAAAACACGTTGAAACAAAAATTAAATTTCAAAATTAGATTGAATTATTTACACATTTTTCATAGAATAATGTGATAATCTACTTACGAAGTTTAGAATTTAATTTACGAATTTTAGAATCTAATGATTTTTTTATTGTTTACGTTTTTTATATATTAATATTAAAATATTTCGATTTATTTATCATCTAATCGTTCAGCGGACGATAATCCTTAAACAATCTAATCGTTAGGCGGACGATAATTTTTAAACAATCGATTAAATATCGTCTAATGGAACTGAATTGTTGTGAACTTTTCTTTTTCAAAAACAACTTCATTTTTGTATTTAGTGAAAATATAATAAATAAAATTGATTTGAAATAATATAATTTGTTGTTTTTTTTGTCTAAAGCCCTAAAAAATTCGTAGAAAAAAATTAATATGTTGTGCTTAACGACTTTATGTACATTAATCATGATTTTTTAAAATAAACAAATGATTGTGATGATATTAATAATATTTTATACTTTTTTTTACAAATTCTAAATCTAGAGAACTCAACGATAATAATAATAATAATAATGATCATGACATAAAATCTGAACAGAGTGTTTATAATTTATTTGATAAAAATCACGAATCGGCCATGAAAATGAAGAAAATGATTAATTATTTAGATGTTGTGAATCTTATTGTTATAATTTTTAAATTTTTTGAATATTGTTTTGTATATTTTAAATTTTTTTTTAAAAAAATGTATAGATATTAACTAATTCGTCTAGATATTATACGTTGTTTTATCAATTTATTAGTTTTGACGATATTTATCACTTCGGATATAATTAATATATTTTATACAAAATTATTTATTTATTCTGAATTAACAAACTATATTATATATATATATATATAGGGAGAGAGAAAGGTGTAGTAGAGTTGAATAAGAAATAGTATTGTTGATGATGTGGAAATTAGGAGTGGTACTAATCCAAATCATTCTCAATCAATCCATAAGAAGTGAGGTTCGGTGAAATTGAGCTTTCGAAATTGGGGGAAGAGTTAGTTATAAGGAGGTGGAATTACATAACACAACAAGATTCATAGATTTTGACACTTCAAGTAATAACCTAAACTAAGATTTTAATTAAGATTAAGTCAGTCTCATCATTCAAACTTTAAGTCTTTTTTCATGTCCTTCCTCGTGTTTCCGACATTTCTATTTGTCCCTTTTTTTAATCTTCTCCTTTTCAATGTTTTTTTAATCCTATTTTTACATGTAATTAACGTATCATCTAATTCATGAAGAGCATTGGCCATTGTTCAACGATTTGATTAGTATTGATCAATGAATCTGATTTTTTTCTAACGTTGTTATTTTGATATTTAAAAAGATTTAAATTAAAACGAATTAAAAACAAATCATTATTATTTTTTTTATCGCAAATCTTAAAATAATTTTTTAAAAATAAAATTGAACTCTGACATATATTCAACATGATTGTTACAAAATTAATACTATTTTTTATGTTTATAAAGATTCTATATTTGTAGAATTCAGCGTTGATAATGATGATAGTGAAATGAAATAAAGTTTTTGTGATTTCAGACCACAAACTGAAATTTATTATTTCTTATAAATTTTATGAAATTTATTATTTTTTAAAAAATTTCATATTATATGAATTAGATTTCTTTTATATTATAACTTTTTGTTATAAAATTTTATTTGATATATTTTCAATTTTAAAATGTTTTTAAAATTAAAAGCAAAAAACAATTACGTTGAACACTGTCAACTTTTAAAACACAAGCCATTAGTTCGGTGGATTTGATATATATTCCATAGTAAAACGATCGCCTAATTGATTTGTATTTGTTTCTTGCTCTAATATTTTAATCATTTTACTTCATATTCTAATATCATTTAGATCATTTTCATTTAATTTTTATTTTAAAATTTTGTTTTGATAAACATTGTTGGATTTATACGTCTAATAACTAGTATATTACTTTTTAAAACAAATATTATAATTTTATTAAAATTTATTAGGCATCAAAACTATGAGTCTAAATTTATGTTAAATAGGATTACAAGTTTTATTTACCACTAAAAATAGAAACAGTATCGAAAAATCTTGGGTTTTTATGATTTTTATAACAATTTGTTCGATCATAAACCATACCATAAAATCGATATAGATATATCGATACAATGATATTTGAATGATATTATTTAAAAAAGTACAACAGTTTTACATATAATAAATGTATTAGTAGATGCCCCGATTTATAATCGAACTATTCATATAATTAGATATATAACCATATTATCTTTAGAATTAGGTAGATAAATCGTAATGAATATATTTAAATATGAATAATCTGCCACAATATCAATTTCATAAAGTGTACATCAAATATTGAGACGAACGAATATTTAATCTCAAATATTTGATTACATGTGAATTTATCCAGAGTATTGAAAAACTAGAAGATCTAACAACATATGTGAATATATCAAATATTACACAATATTATCATTTAGTTCATTTATTTTTGTTATCCTAAGTTCAATTTAGTTTCTTATATAACGGTCAATTGGGTTTTAACACATCATTTTCTCTATTTTTTTCAAATATGTAATCTTAGATTTACCATTTTAAATTACAACCTATAATTATGGAATATTTCTAAATAGAATATAATATTCTTTTAGCTAAAAGAAATTTTCGAAATTTGTAAATACAATCACGAAATAATCCAATACTTTGTAATGGCTATGACATATTATTTTCAAGATCCCAGAATAAATTAATGGACATCAACTTTTGAATAAGTTGGTGCCCAATATTTTAGACCTGTGATTTTAAAACGTGTTTATTTAATTTAAAATGCTTGAGAAATAATTTGCATAGCCACTCTTATTGAAATGAAAATTAAAAGGAACTAATTATGATTAGGTTGAAAGTCCAAATCAGTTTATTTAACCAAGTTTTACTATACCATGGTTATGCATGCGCCACTAACAGAAAAATAAAATAAAATAATCGGTTATTATTTAAGTGTTTCGACCAACTCCGATTATCAATTATTAAATAATTATATCTACTATAAAAAATAATTATTATGTCTGTGTCGTAATTACATTTAAAAAAAAAAGAGTTTGGTGCTGTTTCTGGTGGTTATATCGTTATACGTGTTTTACATAAATACTTAATATTAAACTGGATATAAAATTATTGTGTGATGTGTATCACATAGACAAAGCATAATTTCATTTTTTTCCTTTGTATTTGGAGTAAGAGATTTTTGGATGAAGACAAAGACACCTATTTTTTTTTCTTCTTTTATATATATATATATAAATTGGCATATATTTATGGTAACATCAAAGGACACTCTTTTTATTTAAATAGAAGAGAATATTGTTAGAATGACTAAAAGAGTTACAAAAGAAAAATAGAGTGGGACAATCCAACTACCACTGATTCTTCGGAGTTCTTAAATGGTAATATATATATATATAATTAAATAAATTTTTTTGTTTACATTTTTTCTATCTTTTTAATAATTATGAATGTTTAAATAAATCATATCTTCAAACACTCAAAGTTTCAATTAATAAAAAATATTATTTTCAAAAGAAAGATTCGAATGTGGGATGTGAGAAATAGTATGGATCATCAATTTACAAGTTGAATTTATTTATATTTTCCTAATTTGGCTTTATGGATAGATGCATTTTTGTTAAAATGAAATATGTATATGAAGGTTTCTTCTTGAGTCACAAAAAGAGGGAATATAAAAATGAGAGACCAAAAAACAACAAATAAAAAAATAAAATAATAATTAACCCATTTGATCTAGATCTATATTTGAAAGTGCATGGACCACCCCACATATTTTATCACCATTCTTAAAAAAAATGCCACTTTTGAGTTAAATCAAGTAAATCTCATATTCTTTTATTTCTTCACCAAAACGCTTCTCAATATTCTCGTGCTTTGTGTTAATATAGATACGGCTTTATCCTCTTCTACAGTCTTAGTTATATAATATAAACCTTAAAAATATGTCGAAAATGCTCCAAATAGTTTCTAAATTATTTAAAAATATATTTTTTACAATATAAAAGAAAACAACTCTTGCAGATCTACGTTCTAAGACAAATACACAACTTGATGATGTATATATATATATATACAGCCATCCTTGGAATAATCAAACAGAAAAAACAAACAAGATTAGAAGATAATACAATAATAATATCCAGTAACATGGAAGACTTGAAGTTTACTTTATACATTCATGCGCTTAAGAATTTACGAAAACACCCTTCACAAAGTACGTAAACCAAACTCCATCCGAGAGGGGCTTTCACGGCATTTCACATTATGACCGGTCAACCACTATCCTCTATATCTCACATAACACAGTCACGAATAAAGAATAAAAAAAAAGTCTTTCAGGTCGGGCATGCCAAAGCAAAGCTCTTTGTTTCTATGGCAGAGAAAATCCATGAAGTCGCCGGAAAGATTACGCCTTTATGCCGGAAAATCGTTCACGTCAACGTTAAATGGAAGATCATGGAAAGGGTATCGATATTTCGCGATTTTTTCCGGTTCCTTTGGAGAAAGATTGTGTCTTGTTCCACAGGGAAACCAGTGGTTTACCGGCGAGTGGCACACCGGATTTCTTCCGCCGATGAGATCTTCGAAGCCGCTGTCTCTGTCAGAGGGTTAAATTCGGGTTCGGATTCCGATTTGGTAACTCTCAAGATCAGTTTATTAGGAGATTGCCAAACAGGGAAAACAACCTTCGTAGTGAGTATGAATATGAATATGTTTTGTGTATTTTTAAGTTTTATTTTTGTTTTAATTTTGATAATATTTAATTATTATCCAAAGGTGAAATATGTTGGGGATGAGTACAGGGGATTCATGGAGATGACTGGTCTTAATTTAATCGATAAAACATTTAACGTTAGAGGTGCTACTATTTCATTTAGCATTTGGGATGTTGGAGGTGAGAGATTATTATTTTTCGATAAACTTAATATATAATTAGTATACATATATATATATATATATGCGATGTATAATGATGATTATAATATATGGATGTAGGAGATCATAAGAGATCACATGATCATATTCCTATTGCGTGTAAAGATGCAGTAGCAATCTTGTTCATGTTTGATCTCACCAGCCGATGTACTCTCAATAGGTATGTTTATTTTATTTTTCTTTATCAAAATTCAATTCAAGGTTACAATTTTTTTTTGTTTTGTGTTTGATTCTATTTTTCTTTATTTTATATTAAAAATATTTATAGTGTCGTGGAGTGGTATAACCAAGCAAGAAAATGGAACAAGGTATTAAATTTATATCAACATTTTATTTTATTACACAAGTGAAACTATACTAGAGATGATAAAGATTTAATTAACCCAAAAAAATAAAGATTTAATTTAACCTTTAAAATGTTTCCTTATTTTCAGACCGCAATTCCGATATTAATAGGGACGAAATTCGATGATTTCGTGAGGCTTCCACCGAATGTGCAGTGGACGATTATCACTCAGGTAAATAAAATTATCTTCTCTATAAATCAAGCATTTAGATATTAATTAAACAAATAAATCAATATAATTAAATATTAATTTTGTGTTTGATGTATAAAAAAAAGGCTCGAGCGTATGCGAAGGTGATGAAGGCAACGTTATTCTTCTCGAGTGCGACACATAATATAAACGTGAGCAAGATTTTCAAGTTCATAATGGCAAAGCTCTTTAACTTGCCTTGGAAGGTTGAGAGAAATTTAACCATTGGTGAACCCATTATTGATTTCTAATTACATTTTTAATCATTACACTACTAATCTTTTTTTTATTGTAGTTTTTTTTTCTCTTCCTCTTTGTACATAGGCAACAAGTTTTTTTTAAAATTCCATTTGAAAAAATTTGAAATTCGATTTCAAGAAATTCTGAATGTTTATATCAAATATAACAAATAGATAACCACGATCACATCTTTTAGATTGAAAATTGAGATTTGATTTGGTACGAGGACAATTAATTTTGGTAATCAAATAAAACAACCCATATTAAAGTTCAAATTCAACAATTGGTAATGTATATTTAAAGATAAAAAATAAATATTGTCAACCACAATAAAGATTCAAAATTTTCTATCACACGTTCTAATTTATTTTTTAAATCGATTTTTTACAATCGTATCAATTTTTTTAAAAAAAATTAAATATAGACTATTTGGAATGGCTATTGACTCGATCCCTCGTGCCTATGAATGCGAACCGACGTCCGATATAACGAGGAAGATTGTTGAAGATTGTTGTGATTCTTCCGTATGTAAGGGCCGAGTTCTCTCCTTGAACAAGAGTGTCCCATGCTTCATTGACTATCTCAGCGGCTTTGGTTCGTTGGCTCCTTGCTTATCCTCGCGTAATTAGACAGTGGGATGATTCTGTTTGCTCGGTTCCTTCGTTCGCCTCCTTGCTTGTGCATACCTCCTTTCTCGTGTGATCTTCTTTTGGATCATCCTTGTGTTTCATATCCTCATCATTCCCTCCCCTTGTGAGTGTTCCATCCTTGAAATGTTATCACCTATATCGAAAGAGGATAAATCAACAACGCTAAAAGTTTTTGATACATTATACTTATATGGTAGTTCAAGGCGGTTGGTTTTTCATTGATCCGCTCAAGAACACGAAATAGTCCATCTTCTCTTGGTGCCAGCTTTGAGCTTCCTTTGTCGGAAAATCGCTCTAGCCGCATGTGCAGCCACATCCAATATCCTTCATCGAACACCATTTCCTCCCTCCTCCCCCCTTGTTAGCTTATTTGGCATATTATTATGTCTTACATCTTATATTTTCCTGAACATTCTCGTGTAACTTCAATATGATGAGCTCGACTTTCTTCTCACCATCCACATTGGTGACCCCGGTGCTTGGTAGAGCCCAAAGGTCTAAGGTAGTTATGGGATTGAACCCATAGACAATCTCAAATGGTGAGTGTTTTGTGGTTGAATGTTGTGTTTGGTTATAAGCAAATTCTACGTGGAGCAGGTAGTCAAGCCAATTCTTTGGGTATCGTCCAATGAATGGCTGCTGTAGCGCTAGAAGTGTTCGGTTGACCATCCTTGTTCAGTCGTCCGTTCATGGATGACATGTGGTAGAGAGCACGAGCTCTGTCTCTAGTTTCCAGAAAAATGTCCGTTAGAAATGACTCAAGAATCTATTGTTTCGATTTGACACAATGGTTTTAGGTAGACCATGGATGTGTACAATCTTTTGGAAGAAAAGATCCGCCATTTAGGTTGCATCGCTGGTCTTGGAGCAGGGTATAAAACACTTCATTTTGGAAAAACAACAACAAAGACAAAATCTTTGTTTCGAATCTTTGGAAGTTTGAGAACAAAATTCATTGACAAGTCATTCCATGGATGAGTTGGAATGGGTAGAGCAAGATAAAAACCGTAGGTATGGATGCGGGACTTGGCTTGGTGACACGTGATACATCATGCAAAAAGTCGTTCAATGTCTCGTTTGAGGCGCGACTGAAAGAAATATTCTTTTATGGTGGCCAAGGTTTTCTCAACGCCAAAATATCCCATGAAAGCTCCTCCATGTGCTTCTTGAAATACCAACTCCCTCATTGAGCTTTGTAGGATGGAAAGTCATCTATCGCGGAAATGATATCCACCGTCTATGTAGAATGGTGTGTTAGCTCCATCCTTACACATTTGGAATATCTCGCCAAGCTCTGGGTCTTGTTCGTATAGCTCCTTGATGTGCTCGAATCCCAAGTTTCTAGCCTCCATTGTGGTGCTGAGAGCATGCCTTCATGGTAGGGAATCGACTACCACGTTTTCTTTACCTTTTTTGTACTTGATCACGTACGGAAAAATTCTCGGTGAACTCCATCCATTTGGAATATCTTCGCTTTAGATTGGTTTGACCATTGAGGTGTTTAAGGGTCTCATGATCGGTGTGGATGACGAAATCCTTCGCCAGTAGATAATGTTACCATGTTTGTAAAGTTAGGACAAGAGCATAGAGCTCTTTGTCATACATGGGATAGTTAAGTGTTGCTCCATTTAAATACACACTCATATCCCTCTAATACTCACCATATGAATTTCATCGTTTATCACAAAAATCTTATAATAATATTAGGAATAAAAGTCATGGCGAAGATTTGTGTGATAAACGATGAAGTTTATATGGTGAGTATTAGAGGGATATGACTGTGTATTTAAGTGGAGTCACACTTAACTATCCCACGTATGACAAAGAGCTCTATACTCTTATCCGAGCTTTACAAACATGACGACATTATCTACTAACGAAGGAGTTTGTCATTCACACCGATCATGAGACCCTTGAACACCTTAAGGGTCAAACCAATCTGAAACGAAGACATGGCAAATGGATAAAGTTCTTCGGGACCTTTTCGAACGTAATCAAGTACAAGAAATGTAAAGAAAATGTGGTAGTCAATGTCCTATCTTGAAAGCATTCTCTCATCACCGCAATAGAGACTAGAAACTTGGGATTTGAGCACATCAATGAGCTATACGAACATGACCGAGAGCTTAGTGAGGTATTCCAAATGTGTAAGGATGGAGCTAACAGACCATTCTAGATACACAGTGGATATCTTTTCCGCGAGAGATGATTTTGCACCCCACAAAGCTAAATGAGGGAGTTGGTGCTTCAAGAAGCACATGGATGAGTTCTTATAGGACATTTTGGTTTTGAAAAGACCTTGACCACCATAAAAGCATATTTCTTTTGATCGTGCCTCAAACGAGACATTGAACGAATTTGTGCATGATGTATCACGTGTCACCAAGCCAAGTCTCGCGTCCATCCCCACAGTTTGTATATATTTTTACCCATTCCAACTCAACCATGGACTGACTTATCGATGGACCTTTTTCTCGGATTTCTAAAGATCCAAAACAAAGATTATGGCTTTGTTTTCGTTGACATATTTTCCAAAATGGCGTATTTTATACCCTCATCCAAGAGCAACGATGCAACCCAAATGGCAGATATTTTATCCCAAGAGATCATACACATACACGGTCTACCTAAAACCATCGTGTCAGATCAAAACAGCAGACTCTTGAGTCATTTTGGCGGAAACTAGGGACAAAGCTCGTGTTTTCTACCATATACCATCTATAGATGGATGGCCAGATGGAGGTGCTTCAGTAGTCATTAATCGAATGATACCCAAAGAAATGGCTTAACTACCAGATGAGGATAATGAATTCATAACTTTTAACATTGCTGATCTATCCCCTTTGAATGTAGATGATAGAATTTTAAGGATGGAACACTCATAAAAGGGAGAGAATGATGAGGACATCGATTACAAGGATGATGCAAAAGAGCGTCATGCCAACAAGGAGGAATGCACAAGCAAGGAGGCGACCCATGGAAATGAACAAACAGAATCATCCCACATCTTAATTACGTGAGGACAAGCAAGGAACCTGCGAACCAAAGCAACTGAGATAATCAAGGAAGCATGGGAGACTCTTTTTCAAGGAGAAAACTTGGCCTCTACATACGGAAGAATCACAACAATCTTCCACATCGCACCGGACGCTGGTTCGCACCTATAGACACAAGTGATCGAGTCAATAACCATTACAAATGGCTAAAATGACTGAAAACCTCACATCCATTAGTTTCCTTCAGCAGAAATTTTGAAGACAAGATTCCCCTAAATCCCTCCATCTTGTTCCAAACGGCCAATGATCATAGTCCTAAAAATCCAACCACTACCTTATATTTTCAGCCACATTCTCTTCTTTGGCTAGTGGAGCCAATAAGGCCATATATTTATATTTAGTGTATTTTTTTTATTTTAATGTATGGAGATTTTCCTATAAAAACAATTCCAACCCTCATCTACAACACACAACTGGAATATAGATTTAAACTTGAGTTTGAGAGCTTTTATCATCTTATTGAAATCGTTCCGAAAAAAAATAGTGTCTTCAATTTGTTCCGATAACAATTGAAGTCATTTCAAATGTATTAAGAGGCTTACACATATATTGTGGTATGCTTCGTTCCACTTAAAAAATCGATAATTCTCCATCCTCCACCTTCGCTAAACAAGTTTTGGAAAAGAGTACTTAGGCCATTCAAGAGGATCTCCATCACCTTTCCGGTGTGATCGAGGTTCTCAGATTCCCCATATGCTTCCCTAGCCCGAACCCTGAGGCATCCCTAGCTCTTCTTTTTCTTTTTCTTTTGATAGGAATTCCAATCTATTTCATTCGAAAATCTACTTTTTAGTATGATTTCTTTTCACCATCATCCGATTCTCCCTCGACTTTTAACTTTAATCTTATTCTCCCATAAATTATAGAAAATATACTTAAAACTCCATCCATTAATTCATAATTAAAATTTCCATTAAACTCAATTTTTCGGGTTGAAACCTTCAAAACCCATCCGAATTTTGACCCAAAATTGACCCATTTTGACATAGTTTTTTTTATCTAAATTTGATTCGATTACATTTTAAGACGTTATGTTTAGACAATTAGGTGTAAATTTACTACAAAAATAAACAAATCATGTTAACGTTGTGGATAATTATGTCAAAATTAAGTTCATCGGATCAATTAATTGATTTCGATTTTGATCTAATTTTTACGCAATTAACAAAACTGAACCTAGTTTTGACTTAAAATAAATTAAATTGATCTGATTAACTTGATTTAAACGCTATTATTTGAAACCACAATACAAATTATTTATTGTTTATAACAAATTCACATCTAAGATGTAATCAGGTTAAAATTGGGTGAAAATTGCATCAAAATCGAATAAAATTCGAGTTAATCGAATTGATTTAATTGACTCGATTTTGATGCAATTAGTTAATTCAAATCTAATGTTTTACTTAGAACCAATTAAATCGATTCGATTAATTTGATTTTTATCTTATTTTGATGCAATTAAAACTAAACTAAATCCAAATTTGACTTGAAATCAATTAAATCGTTTCGATTAGTTTGATTTCGACACAATTATCTGAAAAATTAACACAGAGTGTTTATGTTTGTAGTAATTTCAAATCTAATTGTCTAAAAATTAATATTTCAAAATGTAATGAGGTCAATACCAGTTCAAAACTGGATCAAAATTGTGTTAAAATTTGGTTAAAATTGAGTCAAAGTTAAATGAATTTTTAGGGTTTTGGCTTGAAGAAAATGAACTTATCGAAAATATTAATGGTTAATTAGTTGAGTAGATTTTAGATTGATTTTTTCTTAGTTGATGGGGAATAAGATTAGGAATAAAAGTCGTGTATGTAATGAGAAGGGGGCCAAAATCGAAGGAGGAATCATACTAAAGATAAATTCTCGAGGTGGAAAACAAGTTGTTTTCCATTAATAATTATATCTATAAGATGGGATGAGATCGAATGATAGATGTATTTTCTAATATATCAACACCTTATATGGATAGAGCATGGAATGTCAAGTTCTTTTGTATACAACGATTGTAATGGAAAAGATTAAGAAAATCAAATGTTGTAATTGTTCAAAATAATGCAATGACTGGATTATCAACTTTTTGGTCTAACTATCTAGATTTTTAAAAATCGAAGGTTTTTATCATAATATCTATGAGATCAAACGATATAAATATTTTCACATGAATCAACATTTTAGATCGATTTAGTGCATAAAATGATCAAGTCTTTTTTAATGAACAGTTCTTATAGACAATAAAGATCAAAAGCATTTATAGAATTGATCAAAACAATTATTCATATTTGAAACACCTTTTAAGAAAATAAAATAAAAAAGGATTAAATATCTCTTTAACGAGACATTTAATTTGTGTTTAATGTTGAATAATGGCTAGAAAATGTTAGCCAATAAAATGAAGGATTATGGAGGAATGTGACATGGTTTTAAAGAAACTATAAAATGACACAAGGATGATGATAAAGAAAAAATATTAGAAACATAATAAAGAACCCAAGAGAAAAGAAAAAAGATGATAGGGTCGCTACATCATTCCACCATCGCTTGAGGATAGTCACCATCATGAGTAATATCATTTTCTATTTCTCGATCATGGAGAACAAGGTAATAATCTTCTATGTTTCTTAACATGTTTTAAACGGGGTTAATTTGATAGAAAAATATTGATTCGTTTATACGTTTCAAATGGATGCATGAACATCGTAGAAACTTAAAAAAATGATAAACGGTGAAGTTTATGAGTGTGTATTTAGAATCTCGAGATGTGGAGATAGAATATCTATGGAGACAATGGTCGATCGAACACCCAAACTGCTTGAGCGAATACAAAATTGAGAAACAATGAAACTGTCGAGTTTCGAGCGAGTGAAAAGCTTCAAGAAAACTGCTAGATCAATCATTTGGGTTGCTCAAATTAGGAAAAGATTTCTTGCTCGGTCTAAGCATTTTTTGGGACATTTGGGGTATAAGAAAAATGGTCGGTCAATTAGAAGGAAGCCATGTGGACTTTGAGAGTGAAGTGAGATATATGGGGGTCGAGTACAGGTCGTGGTACTCGTGTGAGGATGCAACATCAATAAGATCGTAAGAGAGTGCAAGTTGAATGTATCTTGTGAAGAATACTTGGTCAAAGACGATAGTGCTACAACACCATAGGATTGTGATGGAAAGGACAATCCATTTGGATATGGTGGGGTCTTGTGAATATTGGAGCCTAGCAGTTGGGGTGGGTAGACCTTGCAAGCGCTACAATTGTTCTATGATGCGGTGGGATCTTGCAAAAATTAGAGTCGAGAGGTTAGGATCGTGGGCCTTGCAAGCATTGCAATTATGCTGGAGATGGTTTTGTGCGAGTACATATTATGTCGATTCAAATTAGGGGTGGGCAATCCGGGTTTCGGGACGGGTTCTTCGGGTTCGATTCGAACTCGGGTTCCTCGGATTTTAAAAAATTGAACCTGAAAAAATCTATTTGGTTTTCGGGACGGGTTCCTCGGGTTTCGGATTGAGTTTGGGTTGTTCGGGTGTACAAGTTTTTATATTTATATATGGTATTGAATATGGAGTGAACATTTGGATGTATAGAGATTGTATATGCATCGATCTCATTAGATGTGATGAAACGTACAAACTCTTTGTTGTGGATGGAAAAGAAATGAATGCGTGAATGACAATTATGATGTCAACTATATTTATGTCATATTCTTACTGAAGATGATTTATCGATTATTTTTTAGTGTATTTTAATTAATATTCGAGATGATATATTTTTGAATTTTGAATTTTCGATCCGTATTGGTATTTGAATTTTAATAAAGAAGTCTTTATTATTATTATTATTATTATTATTATTATTATTATTTCAAATATTGATATATGTAGTCATTTTGAAGAGGATGGAAGAGGATGGTAGATTGCGTGATAAGATTGTTACATTATTTTCCTATAAAGTGTTAGATTTATCCAATGTATCCCTCAAATTTTAGCCATGGACCTTTTATCATCCAGATTTTTCAAATTATGTAAATTTTCTCGCGGGTTAAAATTTTATCCATTGAACCATTAAATCAAATTAATCCTAAACACTCAAATTTTGAATTAATTTTATTGATTGTAATAAAATTCAACATACTAGGTATATACTCGCGCGATACGCGGGAAGCTATATAAATGTATTACTTAGAATCTATATTAATGTTATGTATTAGATAACGGAAGAAGATTAAAATATTGTAATGGGTGTATATGACAAAGTGTTAAATGAAATGCAGTGGGGAAAAAACCGGAGTTAATATGAAAAAGAATTTTATTCATAAATAATGTTAATAGGAGATATGGTATATGAACGATATTTTTGAAATAGTGCATTATTGTAAACGCGTTATCATGGAGGTTTCTATATGATAGGATGGTAAGATTGCGTATGATTGTACGGCCTGAAAGATGGAAAAATAATACCAGTTAGTAAAATAAGAACAACATTATAACTTAGTAAGTAATTGAGTGAGTGATGCAAAAGATTTTATGCTGACCTTATGTATTTGGTAGTCCAGTGAATATTTCTGTATAGACAACATTTGTTATGAGCGATTGTTGTGTGTATTCTTTATTGAGATCTAAGATACACAGACCGTTGGCTGATGTCACTCTCGATAGTGCGACATACAACTGCCCGTGGCTGAAAACCGGTTTGGGAAGATACAATCCAATCTGTTTCAAACTTTGACCTTGACTTTTATTTATCGTCATTGCATAATACAGACGAATGGGGAATTGTCGTCTTCTCAGTGTAAATGGGAGACCTGAGTCACTATGTGACAAGATGATTCTAGGTATTAGGACTTTGTTACCAATATGAGTGCCTGTAATAATCTCTGCTTCTAAAACTCTTGATGCTATTTCAGTCACGACCATTCGTGTTCCATTACACAGACCTTCTTTTTGATTGATATTGCTGAGCAACATTATGGGGGCACCAACCTTCAAACATATGCTATGTTTTAGGTAACCCGGAAATTCAAGAGAGTTGAGGTATTCAATAGGATAAAATGATTGCCAATCAGTAGTAGGAGCACTATCTAGGCCTATCACATCGGAACTTAAGAATTCATCCATTTTTCCTGGAAGCTTTGCAAGGAGGTAATGATTGATCTCATCAACATGAGCATTCCGAGGAGTTAAAATTGCCCTTTCTGTAAGATAAGATCTGTCCTTGAATGAATCGACAAAATTTGGATATGTCACATGCACAAGTTCTTGTAATGGCTCAGCTGTCAATTGAAGCAATAATCCCGTATCAACAAAGATTTTTTCTCCATCACTTAAAGGAGCGGCATTGATCACCTGTTTACGTGTCCGACCATTCCCCACATCCAATAACCATTTTGCAAACGCGATCTCATGTTGATTTAAGCGCATATTTTGTGTTAATGTAAATACATGACATGATTGCCATAGGGGAGACCGACTAATGGATGCCATCACAGTATCAGGTCGACCACCGCGGGTGACTGGTAAGATTTGACGGAAATCACCTCCTAGAAGAATTGTTTTCCCACCAAAAGGTTTACCAACAGTTTCTTCATCGTCCATAGATATTATATCTTTCAATGTGCGGTCAAGTGCCTCAAATGCGTGTCGATGTGCCATGGGAGCCTCATCCCATATAATTAATTCTGCTTTTTTCAACAATTCTGCAGACATGGTTCCGTGTTTAATGTCACATGTTGATCCTTCATGCAAATCTAGAGGGATTTTAAACCTTGAATGTGCAGTTCTACCCCCTGGGAGAATTAGTGCAGCTATGCCCGATGATGCAACTGGTATTACAACTTTTCCTTGCGATCTGATCTTGGAGATAATCGTTCTATATAAGTATGTTTTTCCCGTACCACCTGGTCCATAAATGAAAAAAAAACTTTCCTTCTCTACGCGACACTGAGTCCATCACTGCTGTATAAATTTTCAATTGTTCGTCGTTGATTGTCGACATTAATTCCATATGGACGTTCTTCTCTAATTGTTCATCGAAATGCAGATCGTGACGTAATACGCTATTCGCAATGTCGGCTAGGATGCTTGTATCTGGAGTTGGCATACCAGAGTAATATGCTAATGATTTTTCGTTTTCGCTTAGCAATTTCTCGAGTTCTATAAGGGTGTATTACTGGATCTCGACCGATGACAATTGAAGATCGGGAAACTTGAACTCTTTCTTTTTTTTTAGAAAGTATATCATCTGATAGGAATTTCCAACACTCATTCCATAGGTCAACTGGTTTGCTAACTTCACAATACACCAATAATGTAGTAAAGAGTCGACGCCATTGTGACGGCATGGCCCACTTAGACGCCTCATGCATCGCTTGGCGCCATTCACTGTCTCCATCAAGCAACCCTCTAGCAATGCATGCGTCCTTAAAACTATTGTACTTGACATTGTCAACTGTTTTGATGTCATCATAACTCGTTGGCCCTTTGACTACATTTAGTAACATCCTTAGGTAGTAGAGCTAACCAGATGCTGGATGGATGTTGATAATTCTGCCAAGTGTTAAACCTCTTTTTCGTCTGGACCAAAATTTGTCTGTACTGTGCCAGACGTACGCGGTTGGAAACTGCACGTATGTTAATTCTCTTGCATCTTCATATATTCCATTTGTTTTCATCCATTCTGTAAACATAGTTTTTTCTACACCCGGCTTTGATAAGACTTTTTCTAGATCCGATACATCCTCAAAAGTTAGACTCTGTGCGTCCTCCAAGTGCAA
>CM071869.1:1802718-1837483 GCA_036759665.1 Gynandropsis gynandra
CCCCCAGCGGGACCGAGATTGCGGCGGGTTTCCGTCTGAGGTCGGAGATGAGACGCGAAAGGGGACAACTCGCCGGAGGACGTCGACGGGGCGGACGTAAGAGGGTTCGACGAACACGAAACGGGGGGTTAATCGGCTATTAAGAGGTAAGTAACGCGGGGAGTGGGTGTAACCGGCTGCTAAGCCCGTTTGGTTTACCGGTTCCACTGCGGTGGTGGGTGTTTGTTTGTTTGTTCGGTACGAAAACGGTATTTGCGGATGGTATGGTGTGGCTGGTAGGTTGGCCCGTGTTTTGTTGTGCAAGTAAATGGCAGGCTAACTCTAGGGGCGGGAGTAGAGTAACAGGGGTAGAGGAGGGTGATTTATAAGTGCACGTTTGATACCTAGAAAGTAAAATTTCCATTTTCTTCCCATTATTGCCAGCAATGAATCTACTGTGTTTAAATAATGTTTCCTTTTCCTACAACAATTCGTTAGCTCCCAAATCAACCAAATTAAGAATGGGTGCTGATTTAGTGGACATTGAGTGGATATTCGAATATATTGATATTGTGTAAAAGCATTTAAGTTGCTGATTTCTAGGTTGATTTCTTTCTTTGTGTAGTTTATTGTGGTGAAGATATCTCTGGCAGGTGCCATACCCGGAGCGCAACATGGGATTCTTAAAATCCAATGGAATTAGGGGCTTTCAGTTTGGTATTGAAGGGTACAAGGTAAGTGTTGTTAGTTTATCGATATGTGTACTAATAATCCGAAGATATCCGGGGAATGGATGCGTTCAGTGATACTAATCTGTATGATGTAGTGATACTAATCTGTCTAATCTGTTTCTGTTTAATATTAAATGCGTGCAGTGGTTAATGAATGATGATGGTAGATGGGTTGGTAATGATACAAGGAGCGCGGAAAGTGTCGGAGGAGAAACTGAAGCAGCGTGGCAAATTAAATAGTAAGTCATCTATATTATGATGTCAATCTGTGATTGCTTTTGGGTATATTAAGGGTATAAGGTAAACAATGCATAGGAGGGGGTAAAAAATGGAAAACAGAACTGGAATACTTAATTATTTGAGCCTGGGAAAACAGCGGGAAGAAAAACAATATGGGAAAATAGTATGAGTTGGAAAAAACACCAAGATAGATAAACGTCTAATTCATAAAATTCAGAATTGCACTTTGACTTCATTCAATGCGTAGACGGTTCCCACGATCCACACCCAGTTCGGTTGAATAATTTGGCTGTTTAATAATGTCACAATTTGGTTGCTCAACCTTTCCAATAGAGTTACCGGCTATTTGGGTAACAGATTCAACCTGGCAAATTGGTGAAAACTGAATTAGAAATGATAAAAACAACATTTGTAAGATAAACAAAACAATAGTAACAAATATTCATATAATACAAACGCTTATACCTCATCTAGTGTAGTTTCGTCTGCTGAAACGGGCGAGCTTTCTAAAATGCGCGCCACAGTAAAATTTTGGTGGAGAGGCGAGAAATTGTAGGAGGTGAGTTTGATTTGAAATGTAAAAATTCGGCCAATGATGTCCTTCAAACATTGTGGGATAGCATTTTCACTGCCCGAAACCTATTCATAATCAAAGATTAGGGTTAGGTGTCTGCAATGGTAAAGAGAGAGGGGGGGGTGTGAAGACAGACCTCGTCAGTTAGTAGGTCGGATGCTTTTCGGTTGGTGATTTTGGTTATATCCCGATCAAAGGCAACGAAGGTTGCTGTTTCTGTACCATCACCAACCTTAAATTCGACTCTAAAGCTGCGGGAAAAAAAATGTGTGAGCTTAAAGACTTATAGGATACAACAAACATAGGAAAAAGTATGCAACAAAGCTGACCGTGTAACTCCAACAGTGGTACTTGCTTGGCAATTAGTGCAAAACAGCGAATCTGCAGCGTGTTTCAATTTGCGTGAACATTTGGCGCACGCGATGTAGCTCCACCCGTTGTTGTTGAGCACATCAAGAATGCGTGCGGTGCAGAAAAATTCTGCTTCCTATTGGTATAGGGACAAATGAGCAGCGAACAAATGGTAAGCAATGTAGGCAATGATATGGGGAAAAAGAAGTACCTTGTGGTCCGATGTAGTCACATACGCAAATAAATCTAAGATCGAAACAGCTTCGATCTTAACAACATTGTTGACTCGAGAATGGCTGGTGAGACCATCATCAAAACCTTCCTTGATGCTGGAATCGAATAAAAAAATGATGGTATCTGGTAAGGTGGTAGTATTTTTAAAATACATATATAGATATATACATAGTAGGATAAGGCAGATTTTCCTGGGTTAAAAAACCCATTGTATAAAATGGGCAGGCTATTTTTTTTAGATGGGGTTTGTACCTCTCAATGAAGGCCCCCACACATGCAGCATCGCCGGGAAAATAAAACCGGGTGGCCGAGGTGGAATTAAGGAAAAGGGAACCTGAGGAGCAATGGGTAAACCATAATAAGTAGAAAGTGATGGAAGAAACATCGAACACAACGATACAAACCTCCATCAAACTTAGGATTGACATTGGAAACAAGAATAACCGAAGGATTTGCGCCAAGAGTTTGTAGTTTTGAACGGAGATCGATAGCCTTTTGGTCCCAAGCGATTATGGTAATATCCATACCGCTAAAATGGAAAACAGTGCACTGTTGGTAAGAATATGAATAAAATCAGTAGGGAATATGGGAAAACAATCTGAAAACATACCCACTAAGCTGTAAGCGTAGCGTAATTCGTTGCGTTGAATGTTGGTCTTCAGCATTGAAGTCCTTTATGGAACACAGCCGGCCAATAACATCTTTTTAAAAAAAAGGGAGAAAAATGAGTCAATATAAAAGAAAAGCGAAACGTTAGGGGGAAAGAAAAGCAAACCTGGGAGAGAAGTGTTTGTGTTGGCGAGCGATGTTAGCTCCTCATACGTTTTGAGGCGGAACAGCTCATGTGCAAACATAGGAGAAGTATCTGTGTACTCAAACAGTTTGGTCATAACGGTAAGACGTAAAGAAACGTTGGAATCTGCTACTTTGTAGGTCTCGTTGCTCCGAACAACTTTAAAACCTTCAAACTCTAAGACTGCACCCTCCTTTAAAAGGTTTTCAAACCGACTATACAAGACCAGACTTAATGAACCGTGGAGCAACGATGGCTGAAAAAAACAAGGAAAACATGTTGGGTAAGCGACCAGGAAAACTGAACACACATTTTAAATAAACGTAAATAAAAATGCATATTTAAAAGGGAAGACAAACTGTTTCATCTAGCAAGAGGAATTCCATCCACATAAGTTGGCCGCCTTTTTTTGGGTTACGCGCTTCCCAAACGCGGAACAGGCGAGCAATAATCCGCTGGTTCGAGCGGCCGACCATCAAATCAGCGAATTTTTTTGGGGCAGCACTCATTTTTTTGGGTTTGGTTGCTGGACGGGTAAGAAAAAATTGCTGTGACAGTGATCGAAATGGAGTGCAAATGAGGCGAATTTATAGTATTTGGGATGTAACAGTGACAGAGATGGTGGGTTAGTGGGTAGGAGCAATCAGTGACTGTAATAAAAGGTACTTAATAGGAAATAATGGGTATGAGTAGTGGCTGTAATTGTGTAGTATGCAGTTTTTTTTCCTTTAAAACAAATTTAATGAGACTGTTACAGAATGTACACAGTCACAGCAGGTTGTTTTCTGGGATTGAGGTTTTTTTTTTAATTTTTAGCAGGAGAAGTTTATATCTAGTCTCTATTAGCTTGTGGTACCAATAACGTTGATGTTCCAGCATAAGAATGGAAATGGCTGGGACCAATGAACAATGGAATAGAATGTTAGGGACATAAGAACGAAGGAATTAGTTGTTTGTTTCATGGTACAGTACTAACAATATTCAATTCGAATATGTTCTATAGATGTCTTTTAATGGGTTTTCTTTTGTTGTATAGTTGAGGTTTGCGATCGAGCTGACTTACTGCATGGGGAAAATATTCCAAAACGCATGCATGCAGGACACATGTTTAGGTGATAGACTGAATGAGACGCTCATATAAAGATCAGAAACAGGATAACAGTAGCTAGCAGTCTCATAATAACCGTGCCTTGGACAAACTTAAGATTGTGTGATGTAGAGTGTATTGAGAAGGATCGAACCTTGAAACACGTTTGATTTTCTTCTTCAAACGGTGTCCTGTTCTCAACTTAGTGTTTTTGTAAATTTGTATTTATGTATATTAGATACCAGATGGTGGATGAGGTTCGGATTGGAATATGAGCTCTTTTGTAGAAGGGAAAAGAACTGATGCTTTTATAAAAAATTGCAATTAATATACATAGTAAATTATTGTATCGGCATTACATTGTGGGGTATTGTATCATACAAGTAGCGGAAAAAATAACTATCGTAATGTCACAGTGTTCCTCAAGGGAATGGTGGGGCCTCCATGTAAACTAACCTGAAAAAAAATGCATATACGATAAGTAGAAACCTAAAGAAAAACAAATGCAGATAAGAAAATTAGGAAAAATAATCCAGAAAGACAGTCAAGGGTGGCATAACAAATGCTGCAAACAATAATCCAAAGAGTGCAACCTGGCGGGTTTGTCGAAGGTTATGATAGGCCAGCTTCGAGAGTCATGCCTAAATTAAACATAGTTGTGTAGAAATGTTTGTATTTAACCTGTGCTGGAAAAAATGAAGAGAAACCTAACATGATAAATCAAAGTACCAGGGACATCAACAACGTAAACCATAGATGGTATAGAATATTTAAACCTCACAACACTTTAAAGGAAAGGTAAGAAAATGAAAACTAACAAAGCTCAAGATGGATTGCAGATGGATGATACCTTCTTGGTACCAAGACAACCCGTCCATTTTGTAGATACTCCTTATGACAGATGACTGATCTTTTACCAAAAGATGGCTCCACCATCGAACTCAGGCCTAACCATGTGATCTCAAAGTAATCCTGCCTGAATATAATATTTCAATATTGTGAACAACAAAATTCAATCTCCTGAGTAGGCCATGTACCCATGAATGTGCCACCTAAAACAAGACAATCAATTTCTAACGAATCAGACGCAGGTATTATCCACCATTTCCAAATACCGTTTCCAATTCCTTCTCCTAATGTTATTTTTTTGAGGTGATGTTTCACTCAGAAACACGTTTCATAATCCAAAATTAGGAGATCCTACTCACTATCCTATGAAATCATCAAACTCAAATTCTGAAGGGTTGAGAACAACATAAATTTTCGTTTCAATCAGAAAAAGCTGATATTTGATGGTGAAATCAACCAGGTGATTCCTAACATAGTTTCCATTCTAATCATCAAAGTAGAGACAACCTTATTCACATCACAGAAAAAGGTTGATGGTGGAGGAGTACCTGCGAGTTAGGGATAGGAGGAATACTGTCGCAATTGGAGATATTACTAATATCCGAAATTTCCCCGACCCAAGATCCTTCACTCTCATACCTGTCCATAACTATCCAAACTCAAAACGTATATATCTATATATGTGTGTGCCCATGTGTAAACTATAAATTCCCAAACTGAAGCAGACATTTCACTGTTCTCAATGGCAGCTAAAAGCTAAGGCATGTCCTTAATAGCTTTGAGGTGGTTCCCCAAGAAACAAAGGACCGAGCAATTATCTTCACCAATAGCTCCACCAGCACCAGATTTTGAGAGGATGGCTCAACAGTTCTCTCAAACCAATCTAACGCATACTCCTAAAGGGAAAGATGACAATGAAAATTGATTTGGATGAGTAGTTGCGGCCAATCTCATAAATTGAAACATTAGAGCTTACATCGAGTTAATCGCTGAGAGACTTCAAGGGTAGTACGCGGTGAACATGAAGCCACCACCAACGATTTCAACTGCATAATCATATAAAGAAAGAAGAAAGAAGATACAGCGAACAAATTGAACAAACCGTGATCTGGCGAGGCGGTCCGCGGCATCGGCGGAGGAGCAGTTGGTGGAGGCAGCAAAGGAAGACGGTGAAGATCAGCAAGCGAGCGTGAAAAGAGCGAGGGCGCTGCAGAAAAAACAGAAGAAACCGAGCGCGTATTCCTCTTTGTCGTGCGTTTGAAAGCCAAACCAAAATCGTGAGAGAAATCGTGGGAGAGAGAAGAGCGTGGGAGAGAGAAACAAAATTAATGCCGAATCGAGATCCATGATTCGAGCTCTTCGCGAGCGCTGTTTCTTCTGGGTTTTCGCGGTGTCTTCGATGATGAAACCCATGTTTCCCGAGAGCTATTATAGATGGCGAGGGCACCTTAGATCCTTGTGAACGGCGATTGATTGTTGTGGGCGGTATCGAGAATCAGCAAACGCCGCTCGGAATCCCCAACCGATGACCCACCATTTGCCTTCCTGGCCTTAACTACCGAGATAGTGAGAGAGATCGTGGGTTAGAGAAATTTTATTAACCTCAATGTGGAGAGAACCTGGGAAAAAGAACGTAAACCTTTAATAAATGGAGAGGATGAGGTGGAGAGAGGATGAGGTGGAGGGCTGAGAGGCGAGAAAGCCTGAGAGAGCAGCAAAAACTTGTACTTTTAATATATAGACTAGAAAATCAACCCGCGCGATGCGCGGGTTCTATACAAATTAAATAAATGTTGTTGTATAATTTTTATAAATAAATTTAGTTTTTCAAAATTAAAAACGAAATTAAAAAAAACCATGTTTGAAACAAAAGTTATACAAAACACTCCTTATTTGTTTAATTTATGGGTAAAAGAAAAATAAAAGACAGAAAATTACGGTGGGATAAATAGCTTAGCGAACCGACATGATCTCACGAATAAAAGCTACGAAGAGGACGAAGCCTACGATGATGTTGATGAGTTGAGATTTACTACTTCTGTCCATTGCTTTCTCAAATACAAACAACCCCTTCTTCCCCATTGATGCTTGTTTGTCTGTTTCTTCCACCATTTTCCACTCCTTCTCCATCTTCTCCACCCCATGATTCTCCTTCTTGGATCCTTCTGCCTTCTCTCCCGACACTGCATACCAACACTTCTATATGTCTCAACTCTTTTCTCCTCCTTGGTTTCAGTTTAAACGTCATCAAGGCTTACCTTTTCTCTTTGTGGCACCTGCAACTTCCACCCCCTTGGATGCCCATTGTTCCTCGTTGATGTTCTTTGACAAAACTCGGGATTTCTACTCCTTCTCCATCTTCTACCCAGTGATAGTTTCGAATTATATCATTTTTTTCAAAAACAACGATCCATACATAATATGGTGCAACAATTGTTTCTTTTGAAAATTTTACAGATGTATTCCAAAGAGCACTTACTTATATGTATGTCGTACCTGAACAAAAGAAAAAAAAACATAAGAGTGACAAAATGACAAAATTTAAATATTTGATCAATGACGAAGTGAAAGAAAGGGTCTAATCTATATATACAACCACAAAAATATATTTCCACAAAAAGATTGCTGGATATATATTCGAGAGAGAATAGGATTCATTGTCTTCTTTGGTTGATATCAAGCAAATCAACATCACCCATCTAAAATGTGGTCTGAACGGAAACTCATTCATCCAAGGAACCTAGAACAATCTCATGAAACAACAAACTAAACAAAAATGATGACCGAAAAAAAAATCTGAACAGGATTTGTAGGAATATAAAAAAAGTTGGACACTTTTGCGAGCAAATAAGAGAAATGAAACGGTCAAGCATCAGAGCACCATGAATTGTTGGTAAGCATGAACCAAACAAAGTGAATATGACACCTTCTTATGTAATAAGGACATTTGCAACAAACATTAAGAGACATTAATTGAGAAGACAAACTAACAAATACTCAGAAAATTTAGGCAGGAACGGAAAAGATTTACCCATGCTCCATTAGTCCTCTATCAAGGATATCATTTTGCTCATCATCTGCTGCTCCCTCCTTCAGCATGGACAACTGAGGCTCTTCACTTCTTAACTGATGGGACGGGATTCTAGGCCCCATCTTATGCTTCTTCACAGTATGCTGCCAAGATTCCTGAGGTGAAGCCACATAATAGACTATGTCTCCCGTTAAGAATAAACTTTTGTCGAACTTGGGTGAAAATGGCAGCTGACGGGAAGCTTATAAGACCTGCAAATAAGACCAAACACTCACACAAACCCATCGAAGCAACCTGGATCTAATGGATTTCAAAATAAATTGTTGAATAGAAATTCTATTAAATGATCATTCGTTCAATTTCTTTGTAGTTATATCATCATCTTCCATGGCTTTGCTGAAACCATCAACATCAACAACTAACCCTATTTCTTCAGCCATCAACTGAAACAAAAAAATAAAGCAATAATAAGATCAACCACAAATAACCCGAAAGGCATGAGAAAGAACAAAGTACCTGAGTCAAATCTAATGGGAAACCATATGTATCCCAAAGGAAAAACGCATGCTACAAAGACAAGTCCAAGGACAGCGGTATCAGCCAATATAAAGAACAATTATCCATATGTATCGCGAAGGACAAATTGTCTTAGTCAATTTAAATAAGAATTTCGTTTGCACCTTCGCGATCAACTGAAACAATTACTTCGACGTATATATCCGCAACCACAAGAAACAACAAACATCACCTATACAAAAGTTAGTGGCTGCAACATCAATTGCAATTTTAATCTTTTCGTTGTATCCTGTTCTGTTGATAGCTTCCTTTACAAGATCCAATCCATCCTTGATGCTGCATACAAAAAGGATTGTACGAATAAAGGTACCAAACGATGTCAATATGACACATTTCATTATCTCGAGCATGATTAAGGTGCACCTATAGTTAAAAAAGTTCTCTATAGGTTATCTAAGGATGCAAGAAGATTAGGCATGACGAAAGGAAAACATGTACCTCGTGATACTTGGAGAAAACCCACCATCTTCACCAACATTACATTCCAAAGCACCATATTTTTCAGTAATGACAGCCTGGGATTAACAACAATATGTATATTATGTGCATTTGTGAGCTTCATATGCAAAGAGTTCCAGCTATGTATACAAAAGTAACTTCAAAAAATGCTAATACTTTTAATAAAATCACCTTCAAATGATGATATGTTTCTGATCCCATCTGCAGTGCCTCCTCAAATCTACATGCTCCAACTGGGACAATCATGATTTCCTGATAAAATTTGTTAAAAGAACGAATCACAATATCAAATACATGTATGTAAAACGGTTATTGAACCTAAATAATTCAAGATCAATGCACAACCAGCAAAAGAAGGAAAAAGGTTGTGCAGAGAGGTTGCAAACTCTAAGAGTTCTCACCAGTTCCAAATATAAATGCCAATCTATCCCCCTTCCACCCTTGCTTTCAAAAAAATAACATAGTGAATCCAGAACATAGGATAATTAGCGCACAGTATTAAACATCGCTCGTAAAGTGTAACAGCCTACGCTAATGAAAGAACAAGCTGTGCAAACAAAAAGAAGATGCAAGAGCAAGAAAGAATCAGAAAGCAAGAGATACAATACCCAATCAAAGTCCCCGTATAACTCTGCGAGGTCCAAATAGTCATGCCAGTTGTCCAGTTGATTTGAGTCCAATGGCAGCGTTAATAGATGAATATCGTGATATAACAACATGATCACAATTCTTACACGGATAACCCATGGAAAGGCTGCTCAAAGAACCATAGTCTGCCCACCATAGATCATTTGAAAGTGCAATAGAGGGCAGTATCAGCGAGTCATCTTGTCTGTAAATTGCGTCAACTATCTACGATTTCCCTGAAGAAATCAACTTCTTCCATCTTCACAAACAATCAACTGCAGCAATGAACCTCATGGGAGAGAGGGTAGCGCGATTTGGTGAAAACCAATTCTACAGTGGCATAAAAGGCTGGAAGAGTAATCTAAGGAAAGGAAATCTATACATTAAAGAGAGGAGGGAGAGAGCACGAACCCTGTGAAGTGAAGCTGCCGGTGCGGTGGACGGAAAAAGGGACCCAGATAACCGGAAAATACAGGAGGAATCGACGTCCGCATGGTGGAATCGGCGAAATCGCAGGGTGGAATCGGCGACTGCGCAGGGTAGATCGATTGCCTGGGGCGGTTTCAGTTTTGAAGGGCCTGTCGGTTTCAGTTTTGAAGGGACTGTCAGTTTTGAAGCCGATCGGTATTCCTCCTCGTGGAGGAAAGAGAGGGTGATCCTAGGAAAAGAGACGTAAATGTAATCAACTGTTTCAATATACACAGGATGACGTGGAGGGCTGAGAGTTCAGAAGCTCTCAGAAGTCAAGGAAAACTTGCCTTATTAATATATAGATTTCCATTGGTCTCCTAAATTTTTCAAATTGAGCATGTCCCCCATTTTTTTAAACTCAACCTATTCCACCATGAAATACAAAAGATCATGTTAGATATTTACTGCTAAACAACTTGAGTTTGAATATACACACTTACACATGTGTAACGTTACATTCCACATCATTGCACGCCCACACACATACCAACATGATATTCTTCTTCTTACACATACACATTTTTATCATCCAAATAACTCGTTTGTTTGTCTAACCTAATTATCATGTTGTCACTTTTTTATATGTCATAGAAAGTCATTACTAGAAATTTGAAGATTACAAACGGATTTTGTGGACTGACCAATCCATCCCTAAATTTGCGGACGGATTACAGACGAAATAGGGACGGGAAAAAATGGGTCCCTAATTCATCCCTAAATTTGCGAACGGACAAACAGTCCCTAAGTCATCCGCAATTGCGGACGGATTGGAAACGAATGGAGAGGGCGTCCCGAATTAGGGACGGACACAGAGTGCCGTCCGCAAATTACGGATGCCCCTGGGTCGCGATCCCTAATCCAGGATGTCCGCATATCCTCTCAGGGATGACTTCGGGACGACTCATCGGCATTCATAGCGTCTTCCCATTAATCCTTCCCTTGCACTTCTTTGTCTGTCATTGGCTCGATTTTCTTATATGTTTTCCTTATCTATTCCTTATATATGGAAAGGCTTAAAACATATATATATATATATATATATATATATATGAATGAGACATGCAAGAGCAAGATTATTGAAGAATACTCTTCTATCATAATCATCCATGTAACAATCTCATGGCAGATCGATCCAGTACATTGTTCTCTAATATGTACCTATGTGTTAATTTGATATCTCATATAAATTTACACATACGAATCTTAATGCAACATTGATATCCTTATTCTCAATGATGCTCGACTATGGATGTTTTAAGACTATCTTAAATTATGTGACAATTCACTTTGGAAATTCTATACACATCGATCTAAGTCTTCACAAGTGCTTATTTATTGATAGACATTTAACTTGACTTAATCACACGAGGGATTTCACCACAATCAAACATATTTCATAAAACATAAACATAATCGGGAAAAGAACTTACATCCGGAGACATACTGTTAGATCCCATTATTTACGATGCAAGTGATAACCTTAAGTGTTAGCTAAGTAGTTTCTAGGTAAGAGGGAGCCACCTCATAAGAGCGTATAATTATATAACCTTTTGTCCTTATCCAGAACTGACTTAGGTAACATTTATTGGATCACGAACATTCACATATCTTGATTCACTGAGAATCGATAGATATTGCATTATATTCCGATTCACCGAGATTCCACAGATATTGCCTTAGGGATTTAAAAGTCGTTAGCCTACGGTGGTCCCCGTCAGCAAAGGTTTTTCTCAAAATTTTCACTTTCCCTCCGTGGAAAAACATCATAGCCTTATCCATCCCAAGCCTTCTCAATCCATGACCCGACACCGTCCGTCCGTCCCGAACCTTCTCCATCTGTAACTTGACACCGTCTGTCCGTCCAGACACCGTTTTTCCGTCTCGTTGGCTCGGGTCATGGACGGAGAAGGCTCGGGACGGATGGACGGTATCGGGTCATAGATGGAGGAAGCCCGGTACGGACGGTCCGCAATTGTGGATGGTCACGAGTCGTCCACAATTGTTTATTCCCGTTTGCAATTGCGGAAAACCGTTTTCTTTCCGTCCGCAATTAAAAACGATTGTTTCTTTCCATCCGCAATTATGGATGACCCGTTTCTTTCCGTCCGTAATTGCAAACGGTTTACGGATGGTTTTTCTCGACCATTCGGAAAAAAGGCTATAAATTTCATCTCACCCCCATTGTTCATTTCGTCCAATCCTTCTCTCTCGCCCACTCCTTTCTCGTCCACTCCTTTCTCTTCTGGGTTCCGGTGTCCGTCCCGAGTTCTGGCGTCCATCCAGCGTTTCGGAGGCCATCCCGCGTTCCGATGGCCGTCCCGAGTTTTTCCGCCCGTCCCGAGTTTCGGCTACTGCCCCGAGTTCCGGCGGTTGTCCCGATTCTTAACGACGATTCCAAAATACTTGCAATGGATTTGTAATACAAACTCAATTATAATTTCTAATTAATTATCGTTATGTACAAACATTTAAAATTTAATATAATTTAATTAAATTTCAATTTTCTTTTTTTTTTTAAATTACGAATGGGGGGCCCGTCGGCAAACGCGGATGGGCCACCCGTCATTAATTTTTTTAACAAAGAATGGGTGGCCCGTCGGCAAACGCGGATGGGCCACCCGTCATTAATTTTTTTAACAAATTTCCCTGATTTTTCCCGTTGATTTGCGGACGGTGTGGTGGTCTGCAATTACAGACGGTTTGCAGACTGAAATTTTTGTCCTTATTTGCGGACGGATTAGGGACGGATATCATTTGGCGACACTCGTTTGCGGACTACTATTGACCATCCTTAATTCGTCCCTAAATACATTTAGAGACAGATTAGGGACAGATTCTTCAGTCTCTAAATCTTAATTTTCTAGTAGTGAGTAGGTTAAATTTGAAAAATCTAGAAAAATAGGTTGAATTCATTACAAAATAAATCGAACTAAAGTATGTGTATTTAGAATTTTAATCCGATTTAGTTCAACTAACGAAATAATAAAATTTGAAAAGTTTGGATGACAATACGAATAAAATTAAAAATTAATGAGTAACGAGTGAATTAAAAATAAAATAAAAACAAAATACTTTATTAAAAATAGATGTTTGTAAAAAAAGTAAAAAAAAAAGTTTGAAAATTAGTTGAATAAATTATATTTTTAAGGAGAATAATTGATAATATGTTATGTTTACAAATGACAATATTTTAAAGGTAATGATTGATTAATGTTATATAATGTCAACATATTTTTCATTTTATTGTCTTATTTTAATATAATATGAGATTTTTTTTCATTTTATTATCTTATTTTTATATAATATGAGATTCTTAAGAAAAAATCTAAAATATACAACATCATGTTTTCATTCGATTAATATATGAAATAAAATTCATCCGATTAATTCCACTATTTCTATTAAATTATAAATTTTATAATTACATAATTATGAATGTCTAAAACTTTTATGAAGGGTCATATTGAATTTATGATTTTTTAAATTGAATAACCATATTTATTTTTCTATATATAGACAATGTAATTATTCATTTCAATACACAATGTACAAACTCTAAAACTCTTCTCATTGTCTCATACTCTCCCCATTCTTGTATACTCTCTTCATTTTCTCATATTCAACTTCTAGGTACATTTTCTATCTTTTGTTTCATTAGATAGATATATGTACATATTATATATATATCATATATTACATATATTAATAACATAATATATTATATATATCATATATAATTCACATATATACTATATATCATACTACATGCATATATATACACATATAACAATATATATGCTCATACATAATTATGTAACATGTTCTATATTTACATCATATATATATTTACAATCATAGTATTATTATTATTAGTTTTTCAATATGTTATCAGCACAGTCACTTACATATTTAAAATAAAAGTCATATATTTTACATCGTAAAAAAATTAAGTCGTAATTTTTTTACCATAAAATAAATTCTTTAAATTTATTTATTTTATTTTCAATCAATTTTAGTTTTCAATTTGGACTTGATTTCAAATACTTACCCGACTCGAGCCCGTGTTGGCCTGCTAAAAACGGGTTCAAGCCCGACCCGACCCGATTTAAACAGGCCTCAAAATCTCGACCCGCGGCCCGGCCTGACGGGCTTTGGGGGGCTTCAGGCAGTCCACGGACAGCCCACTGGAAGAAGAAGACCGAAGGGAGCAAGGGTTCACGGGCAGATCGAAGAGTCTTTGGCGAAAACAGACGCACCGGAGCCGAACGACACTAGAAGATGCAACGCACCGGCCAAGACAGACGCACCGGTGAAGATAGAGCGAAGACGTAGCGCATTGGTGAAGACAAAGCGAAGACAGAACGACTAGGGCACACAAGAGAGGAGGATAGGACACCGGGGCTGAACGGCACTGGAAGACGTAGCGCACCGGGGCCGAACAACACTAGAAGACGTAGCGCACCGGCAACGACAGTCGCACCGGTGAAGACAGAGCAAAGACGTAATGCATTGGCGAAGACAAAGCAAAGAGGAAGAACGAAGGGAGCAAGGGGTCACCACACAACAGAATGGCTAGGGCACCCAAGAGAGGAGGACAGGACACAAGAGAACGGCTCTACTGCCTGGCTTTTTCTCAATGGCCCACGGCCCGACCTGAAGCCCGACGGGTGAGGCTGAAAAATGCCGGGCTAACATCTTTAGGCCCGACCCCGCTGATTTTCGAGTGGACTTCGGGTGGACCCGTGAACCGGGCTCGATTTTGACAACCCTAATTTATATGGACATCAACTAAACACCAGGCATCATGGACTAAATATCAGGCATAATGTATTGAATACTATGGACTGAATACCAGATATTATGGACTGAATATCGGACATCATGGAATAAATACAATACATCATGGACTAAATATCAAATATTATGGATTAAATAATGAACATAAAATACATGTTTTATATTATATAATTTTATTGACTCGACTACCAGTTAATATCTTAATACCATTGTATTTATCTTTTATTTATTTTTACAAATGAGATAATGCCACCCAATTATTTATTTTATATCATTTGTTTATGTTATTTATGTCATTTAATTTTATCCACAAATTTAATGTCCAATTTATTTTTTTATTAAAATATATACTTTTATTAATGTCATATTTTAGATATTATTATATATTATTATGATAATGAATAACTTGAATTTTATTTTTTTAATATAGTTATCATGTCGACTCTAGTGAATCTTAAAATCACAGCACTTGATGTCTCTGAAAAAAATTTACATGTTATGAGCATTTGATGTGAAAATGCATCTAAAAGACAAAAAAAAAAACTCATTGCCACCACTCAGAGGAGAAAAAGACAAAAGCCATGATCTTTTTACGTCATCATATTACCGATGAGTTAAAGCATGAATATTGAATAAAAGAAGATACTGTAGATTTGTGTGAATCTTAGATCGATTTGATCGCCAAAAATATGTGATCCTCTCAAACGTAAAGAATGACTCGCTGAATTTGAGATTCTAGGATTATAAATCTGTGGATGAATATTATGTGATGTTCTAAATAATCTCTAGAATGGAATTATGTTGAGGAAAGATAAGTGATTACGATAGGTTGAAGAAGACATTATCTACATTCCATGATGATAATATCATTTTACAACAATAATATCACGCAAAGGATTTCAAAACCTATCGCGAGTTGTTGCAGCTTCTCCTCATTGTAGAACAACAATTCAAACTATTGATGAAAAATCATCATTCTCGTCCTAGTGGTTATGCGCCGTTCTATGAAACGAACGTGACTTCATTGAATTATAAGCACTGGTATGACCGTGGATATGGATATATATGTCATGGTCAAGGCCATGGACGTGATCGCGGTCATTGTCATGAATATGGAAGAGGGCAAGGCCGAAGCATTCCACCAAACAATTTCCATCATGGAGATAATGCGACTAAAAAGAGAAAACATACAATATATTATCGATGCAATATGATTGGACATTCCTCTCAAGTGTATCGTACACCGAGACAACTGGTTAATTTATACCAAAATTCATAAACAGATAAAGGAAAAATGTTCAAATGAACTTTTTCTCTGATGATCTCGATGATCTCATATAATCTCATATATTTTCTAGTTTATCACTATATTTATCGGATCAAAGTAACATAAAAATGTTACAATCAAATATCAATGATGGAGATATATATCAAGCGGATTGTGTTACACCGCATATACAATATTGAAAGATAAGAATATTTCTCCAAGATGAAAATACATGAATCAAATAAGCTTATTTGAGTTTCAAAGATATTCTTCAAAATGTATATCATGTTAAAATAATGAACGATGAAATTTGTGAATATCTTTATATCACGATAATGGTGTCTAGAAAGAAACATATTGTGCAAAAAATTATCAGATTTATCCTCTGAATTATATTTCACAATACGAGTGGAAGAATCATATGTCAGCTTCAACCCAAAGTATAAAGATGTGTTTAAGATTTGGCATGATCGATTGGGTCACCCTTGTTCAATAATGATGTGGAGAATCATTGAAAACTCCAATGGCCGTCCATTAAAAATGAGAATATATTTCAATCTCATGAGATCATATGTATTGCTTGTTCTAAAGGAAATTTGATAATAAAACCATCGTCGGTCAAAGTTGGACATGAATCACCATCATTTTTAGAATGAATACATGGGATATATGTGGACCAATTCATCCACAAAGTGGACCATTTCGATATTTTATGGTATTAATTGATGATTCAAGTAGATGATCACACGTTTTTCTATTATCAACCCGCAATTTTGCGAGGTTTCTTGCTCAAATAACAGAATTACTAGCTCAATTCTCCGATTACCCTATTATGAGAATGAGGCTTGATAACGCTGGTGAATTCATTTTCCAAGCTTTCAATAATTATTGTACACTGATTGGCATTGATATTGAACATCTCGCACCACATGTTCATACACAAAATGGTATGACTGAATTGTTGATTAAACGTCTCCAACTCATTGCTCGACCATTACTAATGACAACAAAACTCCAATTTCTTCTTGGAGAGATGCCATTTTACATGCTGCAACACTAATTCAAATAAGACCAAGTGCTTATCATAAAATTTCTCCATTGCAATTAGCAAATCTTCAGAAACCAAATATATCTCATCTTCGAGTATTTAGTTTTGCAGTATATGTTCTAATTGCTCCTCCGCAACTGAAAAAAAATGGATCCACAATGAAGATTGGGAATTTATGCTGGATATAATTCATCATCCATAATTAGATATTTTAATACACAAACTGGTGATATGTTCACAGCTCGTTTTGTTGATTGTCATTTTAATAAGAATGAATTTGCATCGTTAGGAGGAAGAATAAAACAAACATAACAAGATTTAACATGGAAAACACAATCATTGTTATATCTTGATCCTCCTACAAAACAATACAATTTGGAAGTGCAAAAGATCAAACATTTGCAGAATATTACAAATGAACTTCTAGATGGGTTCAATAATACATCACGGGTTACAAAATCATATATATCGATTGCAAATGCACCTGCTTGTATAGAAATACCAAAATAATTTCAAATGAGTATATAACACAGTTAAAACGTTGAAGATCAGTTGGTTTTAAAGATAAAAATCCTCGAAAAAGAAAGAATCTTGATAAAGATACTGATTCTCAAATCATAGAGAACATCCCAAAAGAAACAAACGAGGAAGATGATCTTGAGAATATAAGATATGAAAATAATCATGAGCATATATAGAATACTGAGATTTCTATTAATTGTATCTATGATATAAAGACCATAAGAAGAGATGAAATAAGAGACAATGATGGAATATTCTCATTCTCTATATGAAAAAATTGAAAATGATAATGAAGATCCAAAACCAATATCAGTGCCTGAATGTCAAAAGAAACATGATTGGTTAAAATTGAAAGAAGCTATACAAATAGAGTTAGACTCATTGAATAAAAGAAAATTATTTGGACTCGTTGTTCAAACTTCTAATGGTGTTAAACCATTTTGATGCAAATGGGTTTTGTGCAAAAAAAATTAAAATAATGAGGTCACAAGATATAAGACATCGCACAAGGGTTTTTCCAGAGACCTAGAATATATTATGAGGAAACATATTCCCCTGTCATTGATGCAATCATATTTAGATACTTGATGAGTTTAAATGCATCCAAAAACTTAGATATGTACCTTAAGATGTTATTGCGGCATATCTATATGGATATTTGGATAATGATATGTACATGAAAATCCCTCAAGGATTAAGAATGCTGAAAACATCAAACTCAAAGTATAAATAAATGTGTGCAATCAAATTACAACAATCTTTATATGGGTGTAAAAAATCTAGACGTATGTGGTACAATCGTCTAAATGAATATATATTAAAAGAGGGATTTGTGAATAACCTATTTTTCTTTTTATATTTATTCAGAAAACAACAAGTGGATTTGTGATTATAGCTGTTTATGTTGATGATTTGAATATAATTGGAACCTCGAAGGAGATTGAAAATTCTCGAAACTATCTGAAAGATGAATTTGAAATGAAAGACTTCCAATGATATGTAGATTTGTGATTGTTGAAAAGGACCCATTTCATACTTGTGAAGAAAATGAAAATATACTTGGACCAGAAGTATCATTTGTGAGTGCAATAGAGGCTCTCTTGTATCTAGCAATTTACATTCGTCCTGATGTAGCATTTGCTACTAATCTCTTGTCACGATATAGTGCATCCCCTACACGTCGTCATTAGACATGGATTAAATGTATCTTTCTATATTTACAAGGAAAAATTGATTTAAGATTATTTTATCCTAGAGATTCCAAACATGAGTTGATCGGTTTCACAAATACAAGCTATTTATCAGATCCTCATAAACACATATCACAAACTGAATATATTTTTACAATTAGAGGTACGACGATATCATGACGCTCTCAGAAGAAAACTTGTAACATCTTAAAATCACGCCAAATTTATTGCACTCCACGAAACAATTAAGAGTGTGTGTAACTCAAGTCTATAACCCAACATATACAAGAAACATGTGGCTTATCGGCTAACATCGATCCAATAATATTATATGAAGATAATACAACATGTGTCACCTAAACAAAATAATGATACATCAAAAGCTATAGAACGAAATATATCCCTCTAAAAATTTTATCATATACCTAAGAGCTTGAGAAGAAGAAAGAAGTTGATGCTCGTTACATTAGATCAAACGAATATGTAGCTGATTTATTACAAATGTGTTCCCCACTTTAACTTTGAAAAAATACATTTATAACATCGGGATACGCCACCTTCGAAATTTATGAACAAACAAAGGGTTGACACATCGAGTACGAGCTTTTATAACTGCACTCTTTTTTCCTCATCATAGTTTTTATCCCAATAGGTTTTTTCTATAATAAGGTTCTTAATGAGGTAATCGATAGACATTTAAGGAGGAGTATTATAATTATAAATTTTATAATTATATAAAATTATGAATGTCCAAAACTTTTATGGATGGTCATATTAAATTTATGGTTTTTTAAATTGAAAAGTCATATTTATTTCTCTATAAATAGACAATATAATCATTCATTTCAATACACAATTTACAAACTCTAAAATTATTTTCATTCTCTTGTACTCTCTTCATTCTCTCATATTCTATAAATTATAGGTAAATTTTCTATCTTTTACTTCATATATATATATATATAAAGATATGTTAATAATATATTAATATGATATATTATATATATATCATATATAATACACATATTTGCCATATATCATACTACATATATATATGACTATTATAATATTAATATTAATTTTTCAACCATTTCCAAAATTTCTGTTGAATTATTAATAATCGTTCGATTCATGCAAACATTATATTGCTGGCTACGTAGTAACCAGGTTATAAAATACTTTTTTATTTAAGTAAATATATATGTCATTGTATAATGTATATAAATATCCTTAAAATAATATAATCGAACCATATAATCTTGTTTAAGTTCTTTTAATTAACAACGTATTCAAATAATAAATAAAAATAATTGTTCGTAGTATTGTCAGCGTTGGACGTTATACCACGGTTTTCATCTAATTAGTTTTACTATTTAAAATAACTTTTATCTATCATCACGAAAATATTTTAGATATTACAAATTTTATGATATGAAAATCATATATTTGTGGTTTATTTTATCTTAAGGTCGTTAGAAAGGTCTTGATTAATTATCTAAATTAATTTGTTGTTGATTTATTAAGAAAATGAAAAATGCGACAAAAAAATGAATCGAGATGGGTTGTTAAATGGGCCTTGAAAAGAAGCCCACCAATATATGTTTTCTGGTTACCTTCTTCTTCTAAGCTTTTATGTCTACTAGAAGATAAGCCAAATATTTAAAATTTACAAACAATAACGTGAATATAATACCTGCAAATGCGTATATACATATATATTATTTGTGAATATAAAAAATTATGTAATATTTGATTAGAAATTCCTAACTAAATTATTTAAAATAGATTAGATCAATTATTAAGAATACAACATGTATATTCCGTTTAAATATTATATTAAAAAAGATTCAAACAAGATGAAAATATAATGAACTGAAAATTTTTCAAAAGTACTAACAAATATAGATGTCCTAATTACGTTTACCGAGTTTTTATTTCTATTTCGCACAAATAAATACTAGCCGACTTAAATTCCGTTTAACTATGAAAATAATATATATATATATATATATATGTCTAACCATTTTTGGAATATTATTCTATTTTAAAAATTATGATGTCGATGTACCTCGAAGCATACCGTATACATGTGAAGGTATCCTAAAAGCTACGTACCATGCATTAAAATTTAAAAAAGACTCTCCACCTAAAGATTCACATTATTTGATTTCAACAAATAAATCTATATATAAAATTAAAATAAAATGAAGCTTCTTTCTTCCGTATCTCATTAACACATGAATTTTTTTATTATAATTCATAATTAAATTTTACTTTCCATTAAAAAATGATTTATAGCAACTAACCTAAATTTAATATTATTTTAATTATTTCTAAATTTAATATATTCTATATATAAAAAAAGATTTTTCATCTATTTCTTTTTGTATATATATCTTTGATTATTCTAATAATATAATAAAAATGTAGATATAAAAAAAATATTCAATGATATATTATATATTAAATAAATATCCTAATTTCAGTTTTTTGAATAATACCAAAGAATTAAAAAATAAAACGATTTATATAAATTACAATAAATACAAAAAATTAATTCATAAATTATATAAATTCTATAACAATTAGAATTAATTAAAATATCTTATTTTAAAACAAATGAATCCAAACAAAACAAATAAATTATTAATGAAATTTATTCTATTGTGAAATAAAATTATTAATACTATCATAAATTTTGTATTTTCTATTCTAATTTATAATTCAATTTTACTCTCCACTATAAATTCTTTATAACCAAGTATTATTTTATATAACGTATTTAATATTAATATTATTCCTATTCACCAATTAAAGTATCTATTGACCAAATTAATAGATAAAAAGTCATTTACATTTCTTTTAAATTATATGTATATTATATTTTTTATTTATCAATAACTATTTTCTTTGTTTATATTCACAAATCTTAAATTTAATTCCTATTATATATTTGAAGTAATAAATAAAATACTAATTTTTTTATAATTATTAGTTTATATAACTTATACTTTTTGAATAATTAATTTTTTAAAAATAAAATAGGTTATAATTCTTATAATCATTTATTTTATTTTAATTTATTTTAAAATTGATATAAATATTACATCTTACATTCTCAATCTTATATCTTACATTTTTCTTTCTCAATCTTTTAAGCAATAAAAAATCTAAAAAACGTTCCATTTTAGCTTTTTAGTGGATACATCTAAACTACAAATTAATCGTTCTACGGTCACTAACATTGACTTCGATGACCCATTGATTAACCGTAGTAAACAGATAATTGTAGCAAGATTATTCTACTTTTGGGAGGCTCGAAATATTAAAAAAGGGGTCATCTTATTGGTTTAGAATGCTTCTTATCGATGAAAATGTATGTAATTTACATGTGTTGCTGGTCTTGTAGTTCATTTTTAGATCATATTTATATATTTGTTTTTATAATTTGCTATTTTTGTTTATATATTTTCTACGGATAAACTACTATTTTATTGAGTTTATATTCCTATATTTATTGTTTTGATTGTTCATTTTTGTTCATATATTTTCTACTGATACACTACTATTTTATTTGAATTTATAATCTCATTACATCTTCTTATTGATAATCTACTCTTTTATTTTTATTTATTTAACGAGATATTTAATCTAATTTTATGATTCTAACTGTTGTTTTAATTGTTGATGAAATGTTTTAACATAACTTACAATTTGTATAACAAATCTAAATTTCATTCTTCATCGTGAAACATTTTCCGGAATCAGAGTGCGGAATCCTCAGATCTGGAGGATTGGTGGACGAAGAGATATAAATTATGTTTTTATATAGATTTAATAAAATTTTAAAATTATATATATTATTGAAATAAAAATATTTTGTAAGTAATATTACGTTATTTTTCGTCACATGTTAATTTTTTCACCTTTTTTTACAATCCTATAATTTTTTTGATAATTATTATTAGTTTTTTAGTTGTAATTATTAATTTTGTTATAATTATTGTTATAAATAATTATACATTAAATTGTGTTATAACAACATTTTTCACTAAAATGTTTGTCTAATATACGTTAAAAGTATATTTATGTCATGCATTTAATATCCATATTATTTCTATTAACCAATTAAAGTACATATTGACCAAATTAATAGATAAAAAACCATTTACATTCCTAATAAATTATATATATATTATATTTTATTTACCAATACCTATTTCTTTATATATAATCACAAATATTTAATTTAATTGTGATATAATTTTATAAATATGTTGAAATTATTTCAACTCATCCGTTTTTGCATGTATATTAATTCTAAATTATACATAATAATATAATAAATATGCACTTTTCAAATATATAATACTATTAGATCCTATTTATAAAATTAATTAAATTTTATTATATTTATGATGATAATTATATCACTTTATTTGCTTATTACTACACCATAACTACACTTTAACTCACCCCATAATACTCTAACCTTTAGTATAAATATTACATCTTACATTCTCAATCTTACATCTTACAGTTTTCTTTCTTATTCTTTTAAACAACGCAAAATCTAAAAAAAGTTTCATTTTAGCTTTCCAATGTATACATCTAAACTACAAATTAACCGTTCTACGGTCACTAACATTGGTTTCAATGACCTATTGATTGACCGTGGTAAACAAATAATTTTAACAAGATTATTCTGCTTTTGGGAGGCTCGAAATATCAAAAAAGGGGTCAACTTATTGGTTTAGAATGCTTCTTATCGATGAAAATGAATGTAATTTACATGTGTTGCTGGTCTTGTAGTTCATTTTTAGATCATATTTATATATTTGTCTTATTTTAATTCGCTATTTTTTGTTTATATATTTTCTACGGATAAACTACTATTTTACTTGAGTTTATATTCATATCTTTATTGTTTTGATTGTTCATTTTTGTTTATATATTTTCTACTGATACACTACTATTTTACTTGAGTTTATAATCTCATTACATCTTCTTATTGATAATCTACTCGTTTATTTTTATTTATTTAACAAGATATTTAATCTAATTTTATGAGCCTAATTGTTGTTTTAATTGTTGATGAAATGTTTTAACATAACTTACAATTTGTATAAAAAATCTAAATTTCATTATTCATTGTGAAACATATTCCGGAATTAGAGTGCGGAATTCTCAAATCTAATGGAGGATTGGTGGACGAAGAGATTATCGTCGCCTGATAAAACCATAACCCTTGGGGGTGTCGAACCATTAGACAACCCTTAAACCACATAAAGAGAGTTGGTGGGGCGGAACAGACGAGGAAGAAGAATATACAGAAAAAAAAGAAACGGAAGAAGAAGAAAGAAATCGGGAAAGAGAAAAGGGAAGGAAAATATCGTGGGTGATGAATAGTTTTTTAGAGTTATTATTATTATTATTATTATTAAATAAAAATAAATATAACTTCAAAAATAAATTTATTATCTTAAAATGGGAAATTGCTTAAAATTTTTAACCCTTTTAAAAAGAATTAAATTTATGAACTATAAACTAAAAACTTGAAAATAATAAACTAAATTATTTCAATTAATTTTTAGAAGATTTAACTTTCGTGTTTTAAACATTAATTAAAAATATATTATTCTAAAAAAGTAAAAAAATAATTAAAAAGAATATATTTATTTTAAAAAAATATTTAAATCTTAATAATTAAAATTCTCAACAGAAAATGCATAACAAATTTTAAAAACATTTAATTATTTCAAATATTTAAAATATTAATAATAGTATATATAAATTTTAAATTAATTAGATTATATCTAAAAACAGTTATATGCTAATATTATTATTTTTAATTCATAAAACAATAACTATTAAAATTGTTAATTTATTTTATTTTTTTCTTATATTTTTACATAAACATTTTTCTTACTCCATATTTTTTTTATACGCCATAATATATATATAAATTTTAAATAATAAAATAATTATATAAATCAGCCCGCACGTAGTTCAGATTATAACTAGATTATAATAGTTGATGATTTATAACTTAATTAAGTAATCACAGCGTTTCAAGATACCAAGATACCGCAATTAAAACTTAAATACAATATTCATGTACAGTTTTTTCTCATGATGTGGAAACTATATGAATTCTTTAATTGAACTTTCGGATAAATGTATGTATGTTTTGAATTTATTCGAAAATTTACCATGCAACGTCAGTAGAACATTAACTATTTAATCAATGAGATGTCATATAGGGTTTTCTAAAATTATTTTTAGAAATTATGAAATAATAAAAGCACAAAGAGTTAGTCGGTTCGTTTGTCAAAGGTGAAAAAAGAGAAATTATATTTTTTAAAGTATAATAATTTAAAATTATTCTTCTAAACAATTCAAATCGGAACTTTATTTTTATAAAGAAAACCTATATATTGTGCAATAAATTATATTTAAAAATATTATTGAATTTAGTCCAATATAAATAAATTTTCAATCGTCTATATAGATGTTCATATAATTTAGAAGATTCTTACAATATGGTTCGGGTTGGGTGTTAAAGAGTGCGCCACGTCATCGTTATAACAGTCACCTTCATGTCATAAATGTAAAGTATGATCATGATGATAAGTTTACGACTGGTCAGGAAAATAACTACGTCTGTATAAAATCTAAGGCAGAACCAAAATCTTTTCTTTAAATCCCAAGAAAATTATGGACAATAGTCTATTATTTCTTTAAAAATAATTTTTTTCTTTTGTTTTTGCTTCTAATGATTTAATTTTACCATAAAAATTCGTACCTTAAAAAATTGTTTACTTGAATTATTCGAAAAATTAGGATTATAGCCAAATTCTGAACAATCAAACTCAAAATAGATGGGAGATTAAACTAGAACTATATTTTCGAAGGTCAATTAAATGTTATCGTTAAAATCTAATGAATTTGTGTAGAATATAAAAATATGATACCAATTTAGTATATATTAATTATTATTTCATTTTAAAATAATATATAAATTTTAATAATTATTTTTTGAAACCCAAATGATATGTGTATATTTATAAAATATTTATTTTATTTTTTATGAATAACTTGATAATTTGAATAAAAAATTGAAAAAAAACCTATAATTTTATAATTTGAAAGGAGTTTATATATTTTTATGATGTTTTTATTATAATTATGGAATTTTTAGCTCTTTATAATAATTGTATAAAATGAAAATCTGTACGACAAATCATTTATAACACAAAATTGAATTTTGTGTGGCCCTTTCTATCCAATAAGAATATTATTATAGACGGTTTCAGGTTTGCCCGAATTTTAATTGTTTAAAGGCTCCACATGTCTTTCTGTCGGGATAAGATAATATTTTGCATAAATTTATTTTAATAATAATAATAATAATAATCATTTGATTATAATTATAAATGGTTTTCTTTCAGGGTATAATTGTTATAAATTATAATTCCTAAGATTAAAAACTATAAAAATATTCATTTTAATTTAGTTTATTTTATTCGATTAATATTTGTGTATTTGAGATGTTCAATAAAAAGAATATATATTACTCAAATTTATTAATTAATTTATTGAATAAAAATGTATAAAAAATATAAAATTCTTTTAGCATAAAAAAAATCAAAGCAAATATATTATTAACGTCTAACGAAGGAACAAACATGGAAGCCAATAACTATAAAATATTTCATAGTATAAATCAACCTATAATTTATTAAAATAATTATTGTTAGAGGTGAACCTTAATCAATAATATAATAAGAAAATCCAAAGATAATAATATAATATCATGTGATTAATTTAAAAAAGACAAGATCATTTGTTCACATAATAGAAACAATTTGAACAACTCTATTCGAGATATCGAGTATAACGGATTTTCTGTAACAGTCTTGAGTTCCAAATCTTAAAACGTTTGTCACATATACTTAACATGTCAAAACCAAACAGTGTTAAGTCCAGGCATGAGCAACTAGTTGGTATGAAACACTCTCTGAATACACTTAATCGAGAACAACAGGCGAGAGTTATGATCACTACGCCAAAAGTAGATATCAATTATCACATCCGACTGCGAAAGGAGAATGCAAGACACACCGATATGGATCTCAACCTTAATTTGAGATCAAGTTCCAATCCAAGTCTCAGGTTTCAAGGATAAAGGGATTCTAAATGAGTTCATAAATTGAAGAAAAGAGCAATTGTTTCGTTATTGATCGAGAGGAAAACCCAAGTATTTAATCAGAAGAGAAGAACATGAGATATCGAGAATGTTAGCCTTGGAATCAAGCTCATCATGGTTGGCCCACCTTAAAAAAGCGATTGTAAAGTTGTATATTTTATACCCAAAGATGATATGGAACCACTCAAAGATATTCATGGAAACATGAGTTACTGAAGAGAGCTGTATGTGAAAACTACTAAGTCGTTCGCAAAGTATAAATGAATGATAAGAGGGTATTCACACTTTTTTAGAATGACAAATGAACCATTTTGAACTGAATTTTTTTAGAGTGCGAGATAATATATCCATTCTCATAACAAAAAGATACGGTGAAAATGGGTCTCCTTGATAATGACATGGATAAAGTTCGAGTCAAACATATGAAACACTTTTGATATATCAACTTTCAAAAAGGCTGATTAATTTGACTCAGCGAAGTAAGCCATAACAGTCTTAAGCTCACGGGTAAGAATTCTAGATATGATCTTGTAGGTGGTGTTACAATAAGATATGAGTATAAAATTGCCAAGGGAATTCACATTTCGCAAATTGGAAATTAGAGAGAAAAATCATATTCCATTTTTAAGGAGTTTTTCGTAAAGTATAAATCATTGAAAGCAAAGTAACATCATCTTCTAGATCTTCCAAGAAGAAACAAAAGCTTGAAAAAAAACCATAAGAAAGATTTATTACCACAAAGAGAAAAAAAACCTTATTGTAATGTAAAATTCTTTATCATAAGTCAAAGTTGTCTTGCCTCATCAAGCTTCTCTTATCACTATCTCGGATTTCAAAATTCGAAGGCATGTGGAGAAGTTTGGCCCTGAGATCCGCATGACAACGAAAGAGAAGAAGAAATTCAATTATAGATACTGAGAACCCTAAAAATAAAAGGATTAGTAATTGATTATTTGAAAATGTTGTACAACCATTTGTTTCATAGTGATGGTGTCGTAGATTTTCTAATCTTTAGAGTACAAAATAAAATGGATAAAGTTTCTCAATGAGTAGTATGGTTCTTTTATACATTGGATGCAAACGTCACTGTAAAAATCAAATACATAGAATTCGAGGACGAATTCTGTTGCAGTGGGAGATAATTATAAGGTCCAATTGACCCAATAAATTAGGATTATATTAACATAACAATAGGTTAATGCAATTAACAAAAAAATTGATAGTGCTGCCTGTGTCAGCTGAAAGAGAATAGGAAACAAAAGAACCAGGAAAAAGAGAGAAAAACAAAAGGAAGGAAGATCCGCAAAATTTTCGTCGTGTTAATTTTGTGGATGAGTTCTAATTGAGATTTCAGTATAATTTTAAAATTTTCCTTATCATTATTTCTTTAATTTGAAGATCTATATAATGGATATTGATTATTGAATCAAAACTATACTAGGTGAAAATAGATTCGAGTCATAGTTAGCAATATTATCGTGGATAGTCAAGTCATCAGAGAAACTAAGTTGATGATATTTCCCCATCCCAATTTCGGTTGTGTTGTTGATTTGTGGAAAAGTTTCTACATTTAAATCAAAGCATGATCAAAATAGGATTTCTAGGATCATAATGGGAAAATTGAGAAGTTACAAGTGAAGATTGGACTAAATCTTAGAATTTTCGTGTGAGGATTGATGACATCTATAAGTTGTTTAAATGAAGAGACGATCTAGAGAATTGACGTTCGACTAAGTATTAGGGTTGGATATCGTTGATATTTGGGTTTAGTGTTAAAGCTGAGGTGAAAATATTATCTAGTGTGCTCGATCGAGTGATTTCAAACTCGAACCGTTGGAAGAATTCGTGTGCTAACGGGTCAGTGAGAGTTATCACGTGAGAAGTATCAGATCGATGACGTTAGTATTACGATACTTGGGTCAGAGTCGGTGTCGTATTGTATTGGGGTTGTGGTAACTTTCGAGCGACAGAATGTTGTGCTGATGGATGGAGTATATAGTGACCTTGCGAGATCTTTAGTGTGGTAGGGCCCTTCAGACTTTCCGAACGTATGCCCGAGCTAGAGTCATGTAGATTTTGTGAGTTATGATCCGGTGTGGTACTAGTCTTAGACTTAGGATACTTAGTCAAAGTGAATAGATTGTCTGTATGTCTTTAATATGATGATAGATCGTGATTTTATATTATTTAGTTAAGAGTGAGAGAATACGTGACACTCAGTATGTACATTATTGTTTTCACTTAGTGCATATTTCGTACTCACCTTATTTGTGGACTGTCGTGGATGAACATGATATGACGAGGAAAAAGAACAATGAGGTTGAGCAGTAGCATCAAACTCATAACAGACTGATGAGAGATGCGTGCAAGAGGTCTCGATAAGCTTTATTTTGTATTTCGTATATATTTATATTTTTATTGTCACTATGATGTTACGTATTTTGTTTTTCTATATGGTCCAAACCATTTGTTATTTCGAAATAAAATATTTATTTTGTTTTATAAATATATTTGAATGATGATATATGTGATCGTCTTTTGGGTTGATTGGTAGATACCGTTAGTTCCGAAACAGTTTCGGAATTGGGTGTTACAACTCGATTATTTTAGTGACTAAAAATTTAAAAATAAAATAACTATATATAGTAAAAATTTAAAAATAAAATACGACACAGTAATAAAATAACTAAAAATTTAAAAATTTATTTTGTACTCGAAATTATTTTAGTGATTTAATTTTACATTACATATAGATGAATGTGTATATGTATTACTAAGAGTGCATTATATTTATACACGTAAAGGCGTACATGGCCATTTGATGATCACATGGGAGATGTGTCTACTAGTCGGCTGAATCTTTAGACCCCAAATCGATTAAGTAGGCATGGTCTACCACTCCCCATTTAACTTCATTCCATTAATGTTTTTGTTTTCCTTTTCTGGCAGATAATTCGTATTACGTTTCGGTCACATTTCCATTTTGGACTTACCAATGAACAAATTTTCTTATATTTTGGGGTAAAAAGAACAATGATTCTATGTTCCAAATAAATTATTATAACATCATTTGTAGTTTAAGGTTGTTTAATTATATTAAAATTAATAGTGTTACCAAATAAGTTTTTTTTCTTTTATTTTCGAACCATTTGAAACGGAAAATCTTATTTATATAAATCATGAATTTATATTATTCCTAAAATGAAAAGAAAATCCTTAAAAGATTAGGGTGCGATGATTAATTTTATCCTCAATTTTCTATAGTCTTGCAAGATTTGTAGGCCTTACATGGTCTAGAATTCCTCAGTGATCTCTGCACTTGAATATCTATTATTACTAAAGGAACCATCGTGATTGGAGAGAATATCGTCTTCGTCGAAATCGTCGAAAAACAAGGTGAGAAACATCACCGTTCTTAAACGTTTCAATGGTGATTCACTCAATAAGAACATGTTAGATTGTTTATATGTCTGAAATAGTTGTATGAGCATCGTAAAATCTTTAGAGAATGATGATTGGAGAATTGGAATGTTAGAAAATTAAGATCCAAAATGATAAAAAAAATGTGTGATGAGAAAAAAAGTCTGTATAGTGAATATCAGAGTGATATGAGCGAATATTTAGGATACAATAATATAAAGAATGAATATCTATGGAGATAAAGTCGTGTCTCGATCGAGAACAAAGTTTTTTTGTCGAATTCTGTATCCCCGCATACAATGCTCAGTCGAGCATAATAATGCTCGATGGTGTATAGAAAATGGAATACAATGAAAAGTTTTGAGAAAATTGCTTGCTAGAGCGTTTTTTACTTAACCGAGCCAGGGGTTGGTCGAGCGTCATGCCCGACTTGAGCTTTTTCTCGATAGAAAAGTTTAGGTCACATTTTGGTCATTTACTTCTAATGCATGAAACATTTTGAGTCATGTTTTGGTTATTTTTTACCTCTAACGCAGAGAAAATTCTTACGAGGTGTTCCAAGACCTCAACGAACATAAAAGAGGATATGAACTCTTTGAGAATGCAATAATATCACGGTGATCGAGTTCGGAGTCATGGTGCTCATATGAGGATGGAGCCTATATTAGAGATATGAGGGAAGGAGATGTGAATGTGTTGCATGAGAGATATCGAGTAAAAAAGGATAATGATGTTGTGCCTTAGGATCGTGACGGAAAAGGAAACCTTGATGGGATCTGGTGCGATCTTATGAGTATTAAAGTCGAGTGGCTAGGGTCGGTGGACCTTGCGAGTGTTACTGTTGTACTGTAGACTGACAAGACTATGTAAACACATGTTATGCCGATTGAGATCCAATGGGATCTTTTGAGTGTTTTGCCGAGAGGTTAGGGGTCTTGTGGCCCTCGCGAGTCCTACAACATCTGAGATCTAGTAGAATCATGTGAACGACGATCATGACAGGGGTACTATATGACTATAAGTATTCGTTCGAGGGTGGATTAAGTAAATGAATGTTATATTTATGTGTATTATATATATGTTTAGAGTTTGTGGTTATTTGTGTCGAGATTGTACATATAGAGGTCTTCCTGAATGCGATTAATAATACTCACTCTATTTGTGGATTGTCGTGAATGAACGTAGAATGAAGATGTGGTCCATAATTAGAAAATACGTGGTGTCGATGGTCACGATATATTCTTTCAGAGAAATACTCTTCATTTTCTATTTTTTTTATTTACAATGAATTTTATAAATATTATTTTAACGATTTTATTGAGATTTTTACGTGTTTTGAATTTTATTAAATTAAACACTAATTTTTATTTAATGACTGTGTGACATTTGATAATGCTTAGAAAGGTGGTAGTGGATAGGGATGGGCAAATAGCGAATATCCGTAAATATTCGACTATTCGTATCCGTATTCATATTCGTCGAATATTCGATTTTACTATTTGTATTCGTATTCGTAAATACGGATATTCGTAAATTCGAATATCCGCAAATATTCGGATATTCGTCGGATATCCGTATCCGTAATAAAATCCATTTTTAAAAAAAAATTAATAAAAAAATTCTAAATAATTTACATTTTAGTCCTTAAATTAGGGTTAAAACTTTTATAATTTACATGTTAATCTTTAAATTTTAAATATAATAACTATTTCTTTATATATTTTATATTTGATCTGAAAAATCAATTAAATAATGTTTTTTATTTATAATTTGATCTTTAAAATTAATTTTATTATATATATATATATATCTACATATAAAATAAATTATCTATTTAGTACTTACGTATACGAATACTTACGAATAATTGATTATATTATTTATATTTGTATTTGTCGAATATCTAAATCCTGGTATTTGTTCCTGTGGATATTTGTTTTTCGAATCGAATACAGTTCGAATATGAATCGAATACGAATATTTCGGATATTTTGTCCAGCCCTAATAATGGACATTGATTTAACGACGAAAAATTCTAAACAGTTGTCTTACATAACAGACATTGATTAATTTTACCGTGGACGATGTATATATTGATCATGGTTCGCTTTCTGGGGTCGAATTTCACAATACCTTGTATTACTTCATATTTTTTTATTTAAAATATATTAAAAATTAATTAATACAAATATTTCTAAACAATTTCTAGAAAAATAAATTGCCAACATAAAAATAAATACGTGTACATGTATTTGTGTGGCCATATTCTTATACACGAACTAAACGCTACGACCATAGTATTACCACCTCAAATCAATAATTTTTCATTATCAGAAAAATAGTTGAGATTTTTAGACACCTAAACTAATTTAAAAAAATCCTCAAATAAAAACCTTAATTTGCCTTTTTCTATGCACATGATTCATATACAAATGTATACTAACTTTACTTTTTCGGATCTAATTAAATATCACACTAATTACGATTCTAATAAATACGAAATTTGGTTTTAAATATGAAATAAAAAATAATAACAGCTCATATACATATGATTGAAATTTTTATTTGGAATTGAAAAACTATTAATATTTTTTAACAAAAATACAAATTCAACTTTTCCCCGACATGTGATAATTTGAGGATTAATTCGATAGTACAACATAACCCTAATGAGTTTTTAAATTATCTTTGTGTAATAAATGCATAATTTTAAAGCAAAAAGAAAAACAAATTACACGGGTTAGTGATTTGTGTTGAATATTGGTGTAATACCAATTTAATAGGTTTTGTAAAAGGGAAAAAAGGAAAAGAAGAGAACAATTTTGAAATTATATGTTTATAAATGAGAAAGAGACATATTCCAACCATCCAAACCAAACTCATTCTCAGAAAACAATAAATACGGAATAAATACGGAATGTATGGTTACGTATTATTTATATTTGCAGCATTAATTGTATGGACCTACTCGAAATTTGAATACGTAATTTTCTGAATATCATTAGAAAATGTACTTCGGTGATTTTTAAATCAAATAATCGTTGAATGATTTGATCTATTAAGAGGCAGTGTTTATTTCTATAAAAAATAACTGAGTGGAAAAAGTTTTTCACAAAATCCATCGGTCTCAAAATATGAAATAGACAACATTTTCGGATTATAATATAATATATAATTGTTTAATATTGGATTCTGATTAACCTATTACACTATAAATCATAATTTATGTATAATATAATCCAAATGAATTGGATAATGTCATAGAGAAATTATAATATATGAAAAAATAAAACTCATTAAATATATAATTTTTAGCGAATTTTATTTTAATGTATAATCTAAACAATTTGTTTCATTATTTTAGATGAATTGACGATATTCGTAGAATCATCGCCGAAACAATTTATATAACTGATGTGGAGATAATTATGAAGATTTGATATTTTGCTTTATTTATATTATATATCTTTGTATTTTTGTATGATTTGAATTTTAGTTTTACATTATAGTCGATGATTATTGGTTTTTAATTAAAAATGGAAAACAACATATTCTCTCTGAACTTTACCACTTTAATCCTATTCCCCCTGAATTTTTCTGTTCATCCTATTCCCCTCCAAACTATCCTTATTCATCATATTCCCCCTGAATTTTAAAAATTCATCCTATTCCCCCTCCGTTAACTTTCTGTTAATTTTTCTGTTAAATATTTTTAAAGCAGCATATTCCCCCTCAAAATATATGATTTCCAGCCTATTTCCCCCAACTATATAAATTCCATCATATTCCCCCCAACTATATAAATTCTAGCATATTCCCCCTAAATTATATAAACTATAGCCTATTTCCCCCCGAATTATATAACTTATAAACTATTTCACCCCGAACTATGTAAAATCTAGCCTATCCCCCCGAACTATATGATTTCTCTAAAAATAACATATTTTCTTTAATTTTAATGTATTATTAAATTTTTTATATTACAAAATATTAAAATAAAAAATACTTTAAATTCTAACAATTACAAAAAATTCTATATGATTTTTCTAATAGTAACATAATTTTAACATAACCATATTTCACACAATTTTTACTCGATTTCACCAAAATTTAATCCGATTTCACCCAATTTTAATCTGATATCCCCTAATTTTTATTCGATTACACCCAAATTTAACCCGATTTAATTTTTATTCGATTTCATCGAATTTTAACCCAGTTTAACCGAATTTTCACTCTACGTCACCCAAATTTAACACGATTTCACCAAATTTTGACCCAATTTCACCCAAATTTTACTCGATTTCACC
>CM071869.1:1837555-1858604 GCA_036759665.1 Gynandropsis gynandra
CCGAATAAAATTTGGTTAAATAGGATTGAAATTCGGTGAAATAGAGTTAAAATTCGGTTATATCGGGTTGAAGTTCGGTGAAATAGAGTTAAAATTCGGTTAAATCGGGTTGAAATTCAGTGAAATCGAGTAAAATATAGGTGAAATCGAGTTAAATTTTGGTGAAATTGGGTGAAATAGGATTAAATATGAGTGAAATAAAGTTAAAATTCGGTTAAACCGAGTTGAAATTCGGTGAAATCGAGTAAAAATTGGGTGAAATATGGTTATGTTAAAATTATATTACTATTAGAGAAATCATATAAATTTTTTTTTGTAATTGTTAGAATTTAAAGTATTTTTTATTTTAATATTTTGTAATATAAAAAATATATAATACATTAAAATTAAAGAAAATATGTTATTTTTAGAGAAATCATATAATTCGGGGGAATAGACTAGAGTTTATATAGTTTGGGGGGAAAATAGGCTATATGTTATATAGTTCGGGGGGAAATAGGCTATAGTTTATATAGTTTAGGAGGGAATATGCTAGAATTTATATAGTCCGGGGGAATAGGTTGGAAATCATATAGTTTGGGGGGGAATAGACTGTTTTAAAAATATTTAACAGAAAAATTAACAGAAAGTTAACAGAAGGGAAATAGGATGAATTTTTAAAGTTTAGGAGAGATAGGATGAGTAAGTATAGTTTAAGGGGAATAGGATGAGAAGAAAAGTTTAGAAGAAATAGAATTAAAGTGGTAAAATTTAGGTTGAAATAGACCGTTTTCTCTTAAAATATTATATATATTTTTTTATATCAAAAAAATTTAGATTCGTATATATGATAAATATCCATATTTATAAATATTTAAATTCATAAATATAAATATAATAAATTTAAATATTCGTCGAATACAAATTCAAATAATCAAATATTTGTAAATATTCGTTATTTATTGAATTTATTCAATCCTACGTTAAATACAAACTTTTTGTCTCGTACATGTCTTCGTCTCGTACATGTTTTCTGGTCTTCGATTTCTACGTGTCCACAAGGTGGTTCATTTTTATATATTATTTTTATATTTTTGTAACAAATTCATTTACCTAAACATTTATATGAATAGGTATTTAAAAAAAAAAAATACGACGACCATAGGTCATATTATTATCCCTTTAATATATATTCGATAAATCTTCACCTTATGTATAATAATTTACAAATGGTAGAAATTAAAGAATATACAGTCATTTATAAACAAATTTTACCATAAAAAATATAGGGTATAACATTAGAATAGTGACTTTTAAAATTGAAAACATTCATACTTATCAATTATATTATACAACAGAAACGAATATTTTTTATTTTATAATTTTTTTAAAAAGTTTATTTTGGAATTTAGAGAGAAAAATAATTTTAAACTCATCATAAAATCTATTATAATAAACATTATAGTATCCAATGCGGGCACACACATATATATATATATATATAATTTGTTAAATATTCCTCCAATTTACTATTAACTGTTGCATAGATTTTAGATGTATAAGTAAAAATAATGGTTGTAAATTTTTATGGGTATCAAAATAATTTTCAAAATTGGAAAAAAGAATATCCAGAAACTGCAAAAAGGACTAAATCAAAGTTTGTGACTAGTCTATACAAATAAATCTAAATAATTATTAAGTTTTTAATTAATGTTTGCATTTAATAAAATTTAATTAATTTGATATAGTATTTGATTGATCTATACATTTCAAAATCAAATTTAAATATGAATGATATGTTATATTATTTTGTCATCTATTTTATTGAAACATAAATCAAATATTTATATATTAATAATTTTTAATTTTTAATTTTTTTTTTCGAATTAAATTTGATATCTAGATCCATTTGAAAATAAAATCTTTCTAATTTTAATTAGGGCCTTTATAATACACTTGTTTCTTAAAATATAAAATTACTTGTTATAGCTATACTCCAATTAAATGTTTTTGAAAATAAGAAATAATAATAGGTTTTCCTAATTTTTTTATTTCCCATAAATTATGCTAACAACATGTGAAAAACACGACATGCATGCATGCAGGTAGCTTCACTTTTTTATTTGATTAAGTTTGAGGATCCATTATTTTTATAAGTGGATTTTGACAAGACAACTGCTGTAGTCACACAGTTGTAATCAGAAAGACTTCGGACTTTTCTGGTCGGATTCAAATGAAATCGAATCACTTACAATGTATTTCAAATCCACAATTACAGGGGCGACGTTTCGGGTTATCCGGACCAATTCGTATCGATTCTATCCGAAAAACTTAATCCGTGAGATAAAAGAGTTCTGTAGAAATCTATATGAGTTCAATCCTAAAATCTAAATGGTTCGGGTCGGTCCGGATTGGGTTTAGGAGAATCCGAAGAACCCGAAAAAACATCCTAACCCTTCTAACTTAGTTTTTTGTATGTTAAATTTGGAACCCGAATTACCCGTTAAAACCCCAATTACCCGTTTAAAACCCAAATAAACCGTTTAAAACCCGAATAACCCGTTTAAACCCGAATTACCCGTACTTAAATAACTCAAAAAACCCGAAGAACCCGAAGATTCCGAGAACCCGAAATAACCCAAATACAATCGTTTTTTTTTGGGTTGAATGTTTCAAAACCCGAACAATCCGAACCCAACCCGAAACCCGAAAAACCCATCCCGAAAACCAAATGGATTTTTTGGGTTCAATTTTTTAAAAAACCGAGGAATCCGAACCCGGACCAAACCCAAGAAACCTGTCCTAAAATCCGGATTGCCCATCCCTACACAATTATATCGCACTTTGATAAGTTTCACAAAACCAAACTTGTATTTCTTATTACCGAGAAAACAATTATATACAATCTTAAATTGAGAAATTGCAGTTGGATTATTACCTCCTTCAAGAAGGTCATCGACATAAATGATGACGTACAACCGAACCAATCCGCGGACAAATGTGAACAGAGAGTAGTCTGAGTAAGAGCGCATAAAACCGAACGAAGAAAGGCTTGGTTGAGTTTTTCAAACCAACACCGAGGTGCTTGTCGTAACCCATAAAGAGACGCGTAATCTGCACACTCTCGAGGAATCTAGTGTTTGAAACCCCTATGGAAGATGCATGTAAATTTCCTCCTCTAAATCACCGTGAAGGAAAGCATTATGAACGTCCATTTGATGAATTTCCCATCCTCGAATAGTTGCTACAACAAGAAAAGTTCTAACCTTGGTCAGGTTTACAATAGGTGCAAAAGTCTCATTGTAATCTCCTTCTGGTGATTTCCGAGAATAACAAGTCGAGCTTTGTAGCGCTCTATGGAACCATCAGATTTATGCTTGATTTTGTAAGCCCACTTACAGCCAATTGCATTCTTTCAAACAGGTAAATCCTCCATAGTCCATGTATTATTAGCTTGAAGAGCGTGAAGTTACTCGTTCATGGCGTCACATCATTTTGAAGACAATGTGGCCTCGTTATACGTTTGTGGTTCTGTAGCTTTTGTAATGGCTGTGAGGAACGAGCGATGCTGCGAGGAGAATTTGTGATAGAAAATGTAATGAGCCAAAGAATAAAGAGATGAACCCGATAATCCTAAAGATGGAGATGGAGGAGAAGAGTGTGACAAATGAGTAGGTGTTGTGCATTGTACATTGTAAGTTACGTAGGGTTTCAACCGAACAGAAGGTTGTTTCGTTCTGTGTCCTCGCCCCAAATTATCTGAGGTATCCAGAGTCTCAGATGGCAAGACAAAATCTGCCGAAGACGAACTCATCTCAGCAGATGGAGGTTTCGAGACCGAAGTTGTAGAAGGTGGGTTATCCTATGTTATGCTCAATAAGAAACCATCAACAAGGACGGATACTGTAGGTATATTGTCAGATGAAGAAGGTTGCTCATTGTCTGAAGTATGTTGAGTGCCACCGTGTTCGCAATCCCCCTATCGGATACAGTAACTTCACTGAAATAGCCCAGAAATTTGTCAAATTGAGAATCCAATGGTGGAGGTTTGTCTGTGATAAGAGAAACATTTGTTTCTTGAAATGGAAAAAATTCCTCGAGAAACACCCTATCACATGAATCAAAGCATTCAGAAGACTCCAAATCGAATACATGCCAAGACGTTTTGCCATCGGGATACCCAAGGGAAACACATTTGCGACTAGGAGTCTCAAATTTGTCACGAGTCTTGTGATAAGCGAAGTATAGACAACCGAAAACCTTAAGTTGAGCATATGACCATAGCACAAAAAGATTGAAAAATTCCGAGAACCGTAGACTTTGATGGCAACAAATAGACCCATATAGCGCGAGTGAAATTGTCCACTATGGTGAGAAAGAAACGTTCCACGGTGTGTGATGGAATTGGATAGGGACCTCACACATCACAATGTATAAGATCAAACGGGCCATCAGCTTTATCATTACTATCTAGGAAAATACCACGGTTCTGTTTAGAAAGAAAACAAATGTCGCAAGGTTTCTCCTTATTCGAACTAGAAGAACCAAAATCAACGACACCAGATAAATGAGCAAAAATCTTGTCGGAGGGATGACCAAAACGAAAATGCCAAAGACCACTTTTATTTGTAGCTGAAACTGCAAATGCACGAGCTGATGAAACCCCACGAAACTTGTATACACCGTCACACTCTTCACTCGCTCCAATCAAGATCTTCGTGGAACGCTCCTATATCACACACAACTTATGAGTAAACGCAATATAACACACCATATGCTGCACTATTTGGCCACCGAAATAAGTGCGCAGGTAAGGGAAGGAGTAAAGAGAACATCTCTGAGAACCAATAGATCAGAGATTATAATATTTCCTGTTTGCAAGCTACAGTTTGGGATCCATTAGGAAAATCAATAAGATGAGCAGCTATGTTCACAACATCACTTAAAAGTGAGAAATCCCCTGTCATATGGTTAGAAGCTCCAGAATCAGTAATGAAATCAGTAACACGAGTGGTACCAGTGTTGCTATCAGAGGCGTGAGGTTGAGAATTCAGTAGAGTGAGCACAACATGGTACTGGTTACTGTTGAGTTCCAGAATTGCACTAACGTCAGAGGCCGAATACATGGCCGAGCCAGGCGGGACAAATGATGAGGATGAAGATGCTTGAACAGAATTTGCAGAGGTATGAGGTTTTCCACGACCACCCGAGGAAGGGGTTGTTCAACCTCGACCATGTCCTCCTCGTCTGTTTTTCGGCCACCATTCGGGATACCCGTGGATGATGAAGCGACTGTCCACAGAGTGCCCTGTTCTTCCACAGTGAGAGCAAAGCAAAAAGGGATCTCGGATCCACATTGAGGAAAGGCTCTGTGCTGGTGAAGATTGTACCGCGAAACTCAATGCAGGAATTCGTTCTTCTTGTTTCTGCAAGACCATGTATTGCCTTTCCGCATCAGTCACTATCGCAATTGCGGAATCCAGATCTAGAAGCGGCTTCATGGCGAGGATATTGGTTCGAAAATGCCCAAATCCGGAACTGTTGAGGCCCATAAGAAAGTGGTACATTTTCTCTTCTTCACGTTCCTGAGCAAGTTCTGCAGTCAATTTTACCGCACGAACAATGTTTGAGAGGCTTGTAGTTATTCAATTCAGATCACATGAGCTGTATTTTTCTAAAGTAATCTGACACAGTAGTCCCATCTTGTTGACAAGCCACAATGCCATGACGGAGTTGATATACTCATGAAGGGTTCCCAATAGACATACGTATGGGAATGTTTTTTCAAAGCTCATTCGTAGTGAAGCGTACGCAAAAGAGGATCTCAAGGACGACGAGATCATGTTCATGATCCAAGCCATCAACATCGAGTTAACGGCGCGCCAATCATCATAATCACTTGAGTCAGCAGATGGTGCTCGAACATCACCTTCGATGAAGAACAACTTCTTCTTCGAAAACAACACATTGCAGATAGCTTTAGCCCACCGTTCGTAATTCTCCCTTGTTAGTTTGATAGTTGACAAGATCATTCCCGGGTGATCGGCAACATGAAGGACGAATAGAGATGGATTCGCAGTTTTTGCGGTTCCTGTCGTAGCTGATGTCATGTGATTGCTGGTGTGTCTGACAACAACAGGTAGAACTCCGGAAGTAGACATTTTGAAGAGGTTTTAACGAATAGAAAAAGAACACGATATTGAACAGTCAAAGATGCTCTGATACCATGATAGGTTTCACAAAACCAAATTTGTGTTTCTTATTACCGATAAAACAATTATATACAACCCTAATGTCGAAGATTAAAGAAACGAAATAAAAGGAAAATATACATTTTTCATGAATTAGGTAGGATACTGTGACAACAAAATATGACCGAATATTTATATTCCGTAATACATTCACTCGATTACCAAACATTTACTCATAAATCAAACCTAAAAAAACTATTTCTATTTGCGATACATAACAAAATGTTCGGCTATGATCTTACAATTTGCAAACAAACGTTCTATCATACGGACCGAATCTTTTGTAGGGTTGATTTCAATTTTGCGGAAGAGTGTTTTTATCAACCCGAATTTAGATCTAGTCATGTTCGGATTAGTTTTACAGATTTCAACGGAGAACAAATATTGAAACGGTTTCAGTGATACCTGTTGCGTTGAAACGGATGATCGGATGTGAGACTTGATGGTACAAGCCCTCTACGCATATCCACGCCGAGATCGGGATCTGCCTTCAACCTTTGGTGCGGAATTTCCGATGAACGAAACTGTTTCGTTCTTCTTTTTCTTTTGATGGCTACTAGGGTTTTATTTTGTGATTGTATAATCTGATAACGAAAACCTAATTTTCGTTTCTTATATAATTATTAACTTTTAATAATTACAATTTTAACCCGAGACTATTCAAATATTACATAATAGCATATTACTTTCAGTTTATATATAAACAGGGAGAGATCTGCAGAGCTGCATATAAAGCCAAATTCAAAAAGGTATGAACTAAATTTTTTGAACCAGACTCTAAGATCATGTTTCAGGCCGTAAAGAGCTTTATTTAATCTGCAGACATGATTTGGAAATGCTTTGTTCACAAAGCCAGGGGGCTGTTTCATAAAAACATATTCTTTAAGTTCTCCATGGAGAAAGGCATTGCTAACATCTAGCTGTTGTATTGGCCAGTGTTGGGTGGTTGCTAGGTTAAGGACCACTCTTATGGTTGATGTTTTGACGACAGGACTATATGTATCTAGAAAATCTACTCCTTCCTCTTGATGATAGCCTTTGGATACTAACCTGGATTTAAGTCTCTCTAAACTGCCATTAGGCTTGAGTTTTGTTTGAAAACCCTTTGTAGCCTTAGACATTCGTATTAGGTTGAGGAGGAACTAGTTCCCATGTATATTGCTTTCTAATGCAGAGATTTCATCCCTCATTGAGGCTGCCCAACCTGGATGTTTTAATGCTAACACTATGTTTTTAGGTGTAAAGGATATTTCTGTTGTGGCACCTAAGGTATATTTAGGGTCAGGTTTTGTAACTTCTTGATTGTGCTCTAGTTATCATGGGGTGTAATCTTTGAGTGGTTGCCATAGGATACTGGTTCAGAGGTTGATCTATGGGAGACTGTTTCAGAGGTTGGTTCATAGGTGAACTGGGGTTGGACTGAGAAGGAATGACTGGTAACACAAGACCTGTCTAAATTCTGATTGAAAGGGTTTGTGACTTGTTCAACAATTGGTATGGCATCTGATAATGTGAATTAATATATGTAGGATATGTAGGGGGCTGAGTACTTACCTGAGGTCCTGATTGCTGCCAGGCTTGCAACAGAGGAGTGCTGTACCTGGTAGAAAATGAAGAGTAAACAAAGGAAAAGGGAAATACTTCCTCATTAAAGACCACATGCCTTGCTATATAGACACGTCCATTTGGTGGATATAAGCATCTATATCCTTTGTATTTATCACTATAACCTATAAAGACGCAATGAAGTGAGCGAGGCTCTAATTTATGTTTTGAATAAGGTCTAAGATAGGGGTAGCAAGAACTACCAAAGACCCTTAATGATGTGTAATTTGGATGTTTTCCATACAGCATTTTAAAGGGACTTTTGTCTACAAGAGCTTTAGATGGTGAGTGGTTAATAAGAAAGTTTGATGTAAAAAAGGATTCAACCCAAAAGATTAAAGGTACATGTGCTTAAAATAACATGGAAAGACCAAGATCCACCAGATGTCGATGTTTCCTTTCTGAGGGTCCATTTTGTGCTGGAGTGTAAGGGCATGACATGCATAGTATTATACCACACTTTGTCAAATGGTTAGTGAATAAGTGGCTACTAAACTCACCTCCACCGTCACATTGAAAGGACCTGATTCTTTTGTTCAAATGTGGTTCAATTTGTGTCTAGAAACTAACAAAAACATAAAAGAACTCTCCTTTGGATTTAAGGGGATAGAACCAGCAGTAACGAGTAAAACTATCAATGAAAATAACATAATATTCAAAACCTTGAACAGATGAAATTGGGCAAGAACCCTAAAGGTCACAATGCAAAAGTTCCAATGCTTCAGATGCCATAGACACATATTTGTTGAAAGGAAATTTAATGCTTTTGGAAATATAACAAGAATCATAGAAAGGAAAATAAGAGTTTTGAGTTTTTATCATGCCACTAGTTCTAAGTTTCTGAAGGAATTCATCATTTGGGTGTCCGAGCCTTCTATGCCAGATTTCAGTTGATGCAATCCGTTGTCCGATAGAAAAAAGAGCCTGTGGTGCTGATGAAGAACATAGAGTCGATTAATCTTGGAGCCTTTTGCCAGGGTCTTGTGTGTTTGTTGGTCCTTTATCATAACCCCGTTAGAGTCAATATGAACACAACAGGAAAGATATGAAGTAATTTGAGAAACAGATAACGAGGATTTCTGCAAGGACAATCCTCTTTGGAGAGAGTAATTCCAGTGCCTATCGGTAGATAGCCTCTCTTGGAATTTTCCATGTTATACCTCTTCATGATGGTATCAATGTACTGGGACTGTGATAGTCCAAGCAACCTCCTTGATCTATCTCTATAGATCTTTATTCCCAGAATATAGGTTGCTTCTCCCAGATATTTCATGGAGAATTGTTCGGATAACCAGAACTTCGTCTCTTGTAACGCCGGAATATCATTCCCTATTAACAATATGTCATCCACATAAAGCATAAGGAAGACAACCGTGCTCCCACTAAACTTCTTGTACACACAAGGCTCTTCTTCGCATCTAACAAAGTTGAACTCTTCAACTGTCTTGTTAAAGCGAATGTTCCAGGCTCGAGAAGCTTGCTTGAGTCCATAAACGGACCTCTGAAGCTTGCATACCATATGACTTTGAGTTGGCGACGTGAAACCCTCAGGTTGAGTCATGAAGACTTCTTCCTGGAGCTCCCCGTTAAGGAAAGCTGTTTTCACGTCCATCTGCCAAATCTCATAGTCATGGAATGCCGCTATCGCAAGCAGAATCCGAATAGATTTGAGCATTGCCACAGGGGAGAACGTTTCTTCATAGTCAATCCCTTCTCGTTGACTATCCGGAGCCTAACACTATATCACTCAGCCAAGAACGCTCATTTGACATCTCATGTCCATGAGCTTGTGTTGGCTCATCGGGTTCTTGAATCTCGTCAAGAACTACTTCCCCACCATGAATTCCTTCATCAAGGAATTCCCTTTCAAGAAGGGTTGCCGTTCTGGCCACAAACACTTTGTGTTCAGACGGGTGGTAGAAATAATATCCCATAGTTTCCTTGGGATAACCTATGAACCTACATCTGTCAAACCTAGCATCAAGCTTGTCTGGCTGAAGTCTCTTAACGAAGGCCGGACATCCCAAACCTTGATGTGTCTTAAGTTTGGCTTACGTCCTATCCGTATCTCATATGGTGTCTTCGAGACTGTTTTGGTGGGAACTTTGTTTAGCAGATAGACATCTGTTTGTAAAGCATAGCCCCATAAATTCATTGGAAGATCAGTGAACCTCATCATGGATCTCACCATATCTAATAAGGTTCGATTTCTCCGTTCGGATACACCATTATGTTGTGGTGTTCCGGGAGAAGTCCACTGAGACAAAATCCCATTTTGCTTTAGATAATCCCACTGAGACAAAATCTCATTTTCTTGATTATCTTTCTTTCTCTTCAAACCAGAAATATGCATGTTAATCATATTAACTTTTGCATTGGGTAAAACATAGATGCCTTGATGTCAATAACCATTTGCACATAATTCATCATTATGAAAAATAGAGCAAATTCTAATATTGAAGATTGTTTTATAACCACATCTATCTAACATAGAAATGGAAACTATGTTCGAAACAAATTTCAGAACATAGTAACAATCTTCTAAAACCAAGGTCTTGCCCGAAGGTATACAAAGAGAAATCGATCCTACAGCTAATGTCGCAACGCTTGCACCATTCGCAACTTGTAGGTGGACTTCACCTTTCTTCAACCTTTTATTGATTCTCAACCCCACAGACGCTCTGATACCACTGTGGGGTTGAATTCAATTGCGGAAGCGTATTTTTTTCAACCCGAATTCTAGATCTAGTCATGTTCAGATTAGTTTTTCACGGATATTCAACGATGATGAAATTAAGAAACAATTCCGTAATACCTGTCGTTGAATGTGCTGTCGTCGGATGCGAGACTTGATAGCACAAGTCCTCTACTTGTATCCACGCCGAGATCGGAATTGCTCTGATGTGGAAATCGGAAGAACGAAAACTATTTTTCGTTCTTCGGGTTTTTTTTCTTACTGACGGCTATTAGGGTTTAGATTATTATCTTTTTATAAAATTCTTATGAAAAATCTTTTTTCGTTCTTTAAATAATTATTAAAACTTCTTAATAATTGCAACTAATCCCTCAACTATCCAATATTACATATTAGGCATAGGACTTTCAATGATATCAGAGCCCACACATTGTGTCAATTGATTTTTCATCAAACTTTCTGAAACTCTTTTTTTTTCTTCCTATTTTGCTATCAAAATCTTTCATATCTGTATCTTTTTTTTTTCTCAATCTGATCATTGTCATCCTTCTTCACGATGGCATCTACTCCAAGAGACACATATTCTAAGGCTTAGGTAAGTGTTTCAAATCGAAATCCTCTATTTTTTACTATTAGCGATACAAATCTTGTTGTATTGGTCTCTTAAAATTTTACATGTGAACTAAACTATAACACATAGAAAATATCAATGACGATGGTTTTGAATGGTCTTGATAAACAAAATTTTGTAAACGGTATCATTCTTAAACCTTTGCCTTGTCATCCAGATTTCGATACTTGGTCACAATGCAATGATATTGTGTCTTCATGGCTTTTAAAATCCATTTCGAAAGAAATAACTAATAGTATTGTATATATGAACATTGACTCTTCAACTTTGCAAAATTTATTAGATAGAATCAATCAAAAAATATGTCGAAAATTATTGAAATTAAACAAGAATTATAAAATTTAAAACAAGGTCATATGGAATTGAACACATATTACACAAAACTGATAAATTCATGGCAAGAATTAAAATTTTTGGAAGAATATCAAACTTGTTCTTATTCTAAATGTAATTGCAATTTTTCTTAGCTCATATCTCAAAAATATGAAAGAAGTATCTACTCAAATATTTAATGGATCTTATTGATTGTTTTGCTTTGGTGAGATGCCAAACTCTTCTTAAGGATCCTCTTTCTAATGTTTTTAAAGCTATTAACATGGTAGTTCAGGATAAACAACAGAGATGACTATTTTCAAGCCACAACATATCAAATACTTCTATATCTAATATTCCTCAACAATCTTCCTTCAATTCTTTCAAACCTAGAGGTTATAATACTGGTGTTTCTAATCCTCAACCAAAACCAGCGTGTTGTCATTGTGGCTTGTCATGTCATCTCATAACAAAATGTTACAAATTATATGGTTATTCCCATAAATTTACAAGCTCCAATTCACAGTCGTAGAATCCTAATTTTTCAAAACTTAAACTTCAATTTGGAAATAAAATAAATTCTATTGCATCTGATTTTTCATCTCCTAATATTCCCCTTCAATATTTTTCTTCTTTACAAATTATTAATAAGTCTAGTGAGTCATTCAATTCCATGGCAAATCTTCTTACACCAGAACAACTTCAATGAGTTGTTCAACATCAATTCAATCAACTTTTATTCTTCCATTGATTCTGCTAACAATGTTCATCCTCCATCCTTTCCTTCTTCATATATTCTTAATATTAATAATCCTATTATTTCACATTTTATATCTTCTTCTTTAGGTTCTAGTTTGAATTTACCTTCTTATTCTTGGATAATAGATACAGATGTGAGTTCTCATGTTTGTAATGATTTTTCCTTTTTTATTTTTCTAATGTTTTTGAGGTTACAACCATGATTCTCACATTTCCAAATGGTTTAGAAATCCCAATTTCATATTTAAGAACAATTATTTTGTCTCCTACATTGACTCTTTTATCTAGTTTATATATCTCATCATTCAAATTCAACTTATTAAATATTAATATATTATCCAAATATTCTGGTTATGCCCCTCCCGCTCGCGCGGGACGCGCCCGCCGCGACAGGCGAACGAAACCGCCGCCCCACCGCCTCATCACTGCCGCGCCGGTCACCTTAAGACACGCCGGCCGACCCTTAGCCGCGACGGTCGACCCTCGTCCGGCCGGCTAGGGTTTCGGCCGCCGCCTAAGGTCCTCATTCACGCGATGCGATTTTTTTTCTGGTGCGCGCGCGCGATTTTCACATTTTTTCGATCTGATTTTCAAAAAAATCCCGAAAAACTAACCCTAAACATACATCCAGGCTCTGATACCACTGTAGGGTTGATTTCAATTTCGCGGAAGCGTGTTTTTATCAACCCGAATTTAGATCTAGTCATGTTCGGATTAGTTTTACAGATTTCAACGGAGAACAAATATTGAAACGGTTTCAGTGATATCTATTGCGTTGAAACGGATGATCGGATGTGAGACTTGATGGTACAAGCTCTCTACGCGTATCCACGCCGAGATCGGGATCTGCCTTCAACCTTTGGTGCGGAATTTCCGATGAACGAAACTGTTTCGTTCTTCTTTTTCTTTTGACGGCTACTAGGGTTTTATTTTGTGATTGTGTAATCTGATAACGAAAACCTAATTTTCGTTTCTTATATAATTATTAACTTTTAATAATTACAATTTTAACCCGAGACTATTCAAATATTACATAATAGGCATATTACTTTCATCTTTTATGTAAGAAAAAGTTACTATTTTAATTTTGCATATTAATTAGCTAACTAAACCTTATAAATATAGGGTTTGGCGTGAAGAGTCATTATATAAAATCATATTCAATGCGGTTTACGAACCAGAGGGAATCTATATATAAAAAGGAGGATAAATTGGTGCATTCTCCTTGCGCCACCTCAGCAACATTTATTTTTTATTTTCTATTCTAATTTATAATTTAATTTTACTCTCTATTACAAATTCTTTGTAATTAATTACTAACTTAAATTTAATAACCATTATAATTATTCCTAAACTAAATATATTCTATATATAAAAAAAGTTTTTCCTCTCTTAACAAAGAGTTTTCTTATATATATCTTTGATTATTTCAAATAATACAATAAAAATGTAGATATAAAAAAGATATATTCAATATATATAAACATATATATATATAAATAAAGAGATTTTTTCCTCTCTTTTTACGAAGACACCTCATCGAAGAGAGAAAAACCCACCTATATATAAAGATAGGTCTTATAAAAAAGATAATTTATTTTTCATTTTTTTTCAATTACATTTTTTCTCTTTTATGTCTCTTTCCCGTTTTTATTCTATATTAATTTTTAGTATTAAATCTATTAAATTCACCATGTTAACTCTTCAGATTCTCTTAGTATTAAATCTATAATTTCCTTATTATATGATGGGTCCTCACTTTTCACCACCATTCTCCCCGTATCATATATATGATGGCTCCTCACTTTTCACCACCATTCTCCCCATATCATATATATGATGGCATCTCAATACGTCGGAGGAGGTCGCTACAGCAGAGGCGGCGTGGAAGAAGGCCGGAGACAGTTCGACTAGACATTGGCATGGGTTGGTTGCTCGATTCGCCGGAGGAAGCCGTGACAGTGGAGGCTTCTCTTTCCTTGATCAATAGTCTTTAAATCATTGAATTACCTTTTGTCGATTTTCTTTTCCCTTTCTACTCTGTGGTGGGTTCACGCGACGTTAATTCGTCGGAGGAGGTCGCTACAGCGGAGGCGGCGTTCAACTGCGAAGTCCGACATTGTGTTGGGTAGGATTAATCCGTCGGAGTTCACGCGTCATCTTCTCCCCAAGTACTTCAGCTCCAAAAAGCCAGATCACAACAAAATTGCTACTCCTCCGACGATGGCTAATCACAACAAGTTTATATGTGGTAGCTCTCACTTCATTTCTTTCGTGCTGGTATTTTCGTCATTGCGTGTTTTGCAGACGAAATCTTTGACGACATGATGCTTCCCCTTGAAAGCGGGGTTCCCCTCCGGTGTGGTGAACCTGAAATCGACGGAGAAGAGGGGTTAGGGCACGAAGTGAAATCGGGAGCTGAAATGGAGTTTACTCCTACCTGTCTGAAGAAGAAGCTGTGGATAGGATCGTGAAAAATGGAAAGGGCTGGGCTGAAGTAAATGGGCCAGGAAGGAATTCGGGAGTTATTCATATTAATATATATATTATTTTTTATTTTTCATTTTGATTATATACGATAAAAGATTAATATATATATATATACATTTTAAATTAATAATTAGCCTTTGTTACTTCATCAAATAAAATTGTATTTTAATTACTAAAAAATAATAAATGCAAATCATATAATAAATAAAATTTTAATAATTAAAAAAATTTCACATTATAATTTACAAAAAAATATATGCATCCTATCATTAATTAAAATAATTTATAACATACCAATACAATAAAAAATTAGTAATTAGAATTCTTGAAGCAAACAAAAAACCAAATATTAAGTACAAATCTTATATAAATATAATTTTAATAATAAAAAACTTTTCACATCTCAATTTACAAAAACAAAGTATAGATTCTACCATAAATATATATATAGTTATGGTAGGATGTATACCAAAAAAGTATATAGTTATTGATTATATCTAATTTTAATTATTAAAAATATAATAATAAATACAATTCTTACAATAAATATATTTTTAATAATTAAAAATTTTTTACTTCCCAATTTATATATATATATATATATTATCATTGAATATAATAATTTAGAACATTCTAACACAATAAAAAAAACTAATAATTACATATTACATTTCAACTTCTATATATTTCTTTGTATACCATTTATTTTACTTAACATATAATTGATGTATTTTTGTTTTCCATGCGCTTTTATTTTTTTATGCACTTTTGTTTTCTTATACATTATTTCATCTTTAAAGGCATTGAAAAATGGTAAATTTGTTTATTAAAAACTCTAAATATTATTCTTCCATAACAGTATTTTGAATTCACATGTTATAGAATTTTTCAATTTGTCTAATAAAACAATCATTATGTTGATCAATGACTTACACTTTTTTCATCTTTCTTTTATTATAAAACTACAAGAAAGATATATAAAAAGAAGAATGTTTTGGTGACTTCTCATGAAGCCACCTATGCAAACAACAATTTATTAATAAATTTGCTTTTATAATAAATACAATTTCAATAAACAAAAACTTTTCATCTCCAAAATTAAAAAAAAAAACATTATAAATATATCATTAATTACAATAATGTATAATAATCTAACAAAATAAAAAAATAATAAATATATTCTTTATAATAACTATAATTTTAATAATTTAAAAGTTTTCCCCTCTCATTTAAAAAAAATATTATATATGTCTATATATGATCTTAAAAATTTGTATTTCGTTTAACGTTTTATAATTTAATTTTAAATAATCAATACATTATTGACACATTTTATATACATTTATTTCAAAAAAACTATTTGGGAAACATTATATTAATATGCATCTATCATTGATTACAATAATTTATAACATATCAACCCAATAAAAAATAATAAATATATTTCTTACAATAAATACAATGTTTAATAATTAAAAACCTTTCACATTCTAATTAAAAAAATAATATACACATATACATTATCTTAATAATTTTTATTTAATTTAAAGGTTTCAAATTTAATTTTAAATTTCAATACTTATTTTATATAAATTTTAAATATATTAGTTTAAAAAATTATTTGCAAGAACTTTAGATTAATAATACCAACAACCTATTATTAGGTATTAAAAATACACAATTAAGGAATCATATTAGGAATTCTAAAATTAATGTACACGTTTTTATTTATATATATAGATATATGTATTAAAAAAATAAAAAAGCCATCACGATGCCACTGCTTGCTATGCTTGAGGGCTCCAACGCCTAGATGGGGGCGGGGATGTGCTTATCGGTGACCTTGGAGTCACTTTATTCCGTCATTGTGGTCATCCTCTTAAACAAACCATTCTGCCTTGGGCGAGATCTTTGGTGGCCTGCTCGAATCCCTGGAGGATGCCTTTGTAGCAGAGGTGGAGAGGAAGAATTTCCATGTGAGGCCGAAGGTGGTGGCCCCAATCCCGGGAGCGAAGGCTCTATGGATTCCAATTGCCTTGGATTCGTTCTTCGTCTCTGATGTAGTTGTCGGTTGTCCTGCCTCAGCTCGAGACTCTATTCTTCTTCGTTTCATTCTTCATCCCCGATGTAGTCGAAATTAGAAAAATAAATTATAATTTCTTATGAATTAATCAAATTTAAGTTTCTAAATTTTGAAAAAATTATTAAAAAAAATTAAGTTGCAAGGTATTAGCTTATGGTAATTTATTCATTATAAAAATTGAATAAAATCGTATTATTTTTATATCAATATGTATTTGAATATAGAACCATATCAAGAATGAGAATAAAATAGAGACTCAAAATATTAATTTTTAACGAAAACAACTAATACATTACACAAAATATAAATTAGGTAACAAAATATTTTATACAATGTATAAACACATATGGAACCATATTAAGTTAAACATATATTCGGTTTTTATCTTCGCATTTTGTATTTCTACTTATAAAAAATTACATATATCAACCTCAGAAACCTATAGATTTTTAAAGGCCTATAATTTGATATTTTTGTTGGTTTTTTTCTTGCAATGAGCAGCAAAAAATGGAGGACAAGCGAGTGTAACAATGCATGTGAAAAAATGTTGTTTACTCATCTGTTGGCTAAATATTTCTCCACTTTTATGTTCATATTATTAGTTTGAGTTGAATCATTCATATAGTTTGGTTGTGCATAATTCTACATATTATACTTGTAGTAAATGAGATATTATTAGAGATCACCACTATGCAACTAAAACGACTATAGAACCTTAATTTTGATTCTATATGTGTATTGATCAACTCGAGTTTTGTTTTGAACCAGGAAATGTTATTGTTGGTGTAGAGATAAAATAACATTGGGATCTTTTTCATTTAGACCAACGTTACCGTCGTATTACAATATTATGAGGTTATTCTCCATTTATCTTGGAAAATAAAAGGGCTTAATTATCACATTGATGAAGAACGTTTTGCCCTTTCGATTTTAATACCACCCATATGTCTTCAAATTTTTTATTTCTTTCATTGTTATATATATGAAACGATTTTCCTTTGCAATCGTATGCAATCGTAGTGGAAATGAATTTTTCATGTTAGCGTTTGGTTTTGTGTTCCTCCTCAACAAAACCCCATATCTTATGATATCTCTACATCATTCATTTTTTAGAAATATTGAGAATGGAGATTAATGGAAAGCAAAAAAGGGATTACTAATGTTATAAACAAATTGGGATCGATGAAATCAATATATTATTTTGTTGGTTATTATAGTACCGTGATCTCCCCTCTTTCATTATTATCAATTGGAAATCTAGCTTTTTTTTTGTTCAATACAATTGTTTTAGTTTTCATTAATCTATGTTGTATTTTCACGCTTTTGTGTAAACTAGATTCATATTAATATTCATTTGTTTATTCTGTTCAAATTCGATACTTTTACTATATTGTTTCATTGCCTCTCTTATTGAGGAAAAGTGGATAGTTTAATTATATATTTTTATCTCTATCTGCAAATTATTGTTGCCTCATTGTCTTTGTGTCTACTTAAAAATTTTTTGTCTTTTCTAAGTTTTATTGTTGTAAATGATTCAAGACGTATGGTAAAATCCCAATCACTCGATTAGATTTGTTATATCTTTTCAGGTTAGAAGTTTGGATATTCTTTTTAATTTATGAATTTAATATTATTCTTTAACAAATATATGTATGTACTATCTCATAGTAAAATATTTATTTATCGTATTTTTATGATCATATTAATATCTTAATCATGATACAAACACCACCAACACATGTAACAAGACATAAAATAAGAAGAATAATCATATATAAATAAAATTAAAATTGTTCTTTTTTTAAAAGCTCGCGCATCCCCTTTGAATGGTTTCATTCACACCGATATGCTTCTATTCGATATTTGGCTCAAGATTGCCTATTTCAATTCTAAAGTATTGTCTAATGGTTTCAACCTGAAAATTAGTCAAAAGCCTTGGAGTTATAGAAGAACTTTTCTTTATCATTTCCTTTGAAGTGCAAAAACTACATTGATCAAGGTTGTAAAATCATCATTGATGCTTGCGTACGAGGTTTACGTTGTTGGTCTTATTTTTGCAATGAAGGTATGTTGTGCACATTCTCTATAATACCGGAAAATTCTTCTTTGTATATGCTATAGAGGCATTTGTTTGTTTTAATTTTTTAAGCCAAATTAATGCAAAATGGGGCTGAAAAATCTGTATGCAAGTAGAGCATGAGTAGAGATTATTCGCGCCATGGCTTTGTTCCTCTTACTAGAAGAATGTTTAAATATATAACTCAATATATCAAATCATTTACTTTTTAAGAGAGTATCATTTTTTCTTTCATGTTGATATTTGAAAATCTCATTTGTAAAAAAAAACACCATCAATGAAGATTCATGACATGTAATTGCTCTTGATTATCCTTGAATTATTACCATAATTCACGGTATACTCTTCATAATGTTGGTTAGAAACCTTCGAATATATATATATATATATATATATGTGTGTGTGTGTGTGTGTGTTTAGGGGTATAGATTGTGATATTGAAGGTCACGATCAATGATCGAAACAAACAAAGTGATTCAAGACTCTTATGTATTTCCTTTGAAAAGTTAAAGATTGACCCAGAGATAGTGCAAATCAAGATGCACATGGAGAAATGACTTGATTTAAAAACCAAGTTATCATAGGGACGAGTCTGGAATATAAGACACTTACAAATTCAGGGCGTGTTCATATCGAATATTGGTTGGATTGGTTGACCACAAAGAACTTTTATAAGGTAAGTAGTTTTGCAATGAATCAATAATATTATTTCTTTGCTAATAAACTTATCTAATTATTATTTCTACGTTGTAGATATTGTTGGACTTCTAATCACTATGCAAGAATCAAATTTGTAGCTACCTATCTCTGATAAAAAAACAAAAATTCGATTATTACTAAATAGGTAAGTATTTAATATTGTTACTCCATTAATTTATTATATTATTTCTTCTGCAATAATTTGCTCACCTTGCTAGAACAATTTCAAACACATACTATTCCCATTATGATCAATGGTTTTAAAAAATAACTTAACATTTATATTAATTATTTTTTTGTTCATGTGATTGTGTAATTAACACTTCAATCGTTATGTTCCACAAACATCTACACCAATGAAAAACTAAAGACAAACAAGAAATTCTAACATAAGTAAGTTTTAAATATTTCCAAATTATATCAATACCTCAATAATTATTTTAATCATGTTATGATTTAAATTTACTACTAAAAAATTATGTAGGTACAAATAGGAAAAACAATCATGCGGAAAACTCATGTCCAAATCATGCAATCACTTTCTCTGAAAAAATTACGTTTTAAAATTTCAAAGATATTATGAACAAATCGTAGTGTTAGTTTATATTACATTTTATAAATCAATTGGTTAAACTTTTACATTGAAAAGTAGAATTTTTGCGTTTGTATTGGACGATAAATATATCAAATGTCATGCCAATGTTTTAATTAATGAATTATGTATAACATTTAAAAAGATTACAATTTAATTATAATAAAACCGCGCAACGCGCGGGTATCATCTAATCTATATATAAAAAATAGGATAAAATAGAGCTTCCTCCTTACGCCACCTCATCAATACATTTTTTTATTTTATTATAATTCATAATAAAGTTTTATTCTCTATTAAAAATTATTTATAGCCATTAACCTAAATTTAATATCCATTGTAATTATTCCTAAATTTAATATACTTTATATATTAAAAAAAATTTTCCTCCCTTAACAAAGAGTTTTTTTTTTATTATTCAAATAATATAATAAAAACGTGGATATAAAAAATATATTCAATATATATAAAAATATAGATATATATATATATATTAAATAAATATCATATTTTCAATATTTTTTAATAATAAAGAATTAAAACATGAAACAACTTATATAAATTTAAACAAATACAAGAAATATTAATTCATAAATTAATATAAATTCTATCACAATTACAATTAATTGAAATATCCTATTTTAAAACAATTAATCCAAACAAAACAAATAAATTATTAATGAATACTATTGTGAAATAAAGTTATTAATACTATCATAATTTTTTGATTTTCTATTCTAATTTATAATTTAATTTTACTCTCCACTACAAATTTATTATAGCCACTAAACTATTATTTTATATAAAATATTAAATATCAATATTATTTCTATTCACCAATTAAAGTATCTATTAACCAAATTAATAGGTAAAAAA
>CM071869.1:1858614-1878427 GCA_036759665.1 Gynandropsis gynandra
TTGAATATAATAATTTATAACATTCTAACACAATAAAAAATTAATAATTACATATTACATTTCAATTTCTATATTTTTCTTTATATACCATTTATTTTACTTAATATATAATTGATGTACTTTTGTTTTTCATGCACTTTTATTTTTTTATGCACTTTTGTTTTCTTATACTTTATTTCATCTTTAAAGGCATTGGAAAATGGTAAATTTGTTTATTAAAAACTCTAAATATTATTCTTCTATAACATTATTTTGAATTCACATGTTATAGAATTTTTCAATTTGTCTAATAAAACATTCATTATATTGATCAATGACTTACACTTTTTTCATCTTTTTTTTACTATAAAACTACAACAAAGATATATAAAAGAAGAATGTTTTGCTGGCTTTTCATGAAGCCACCTAAGCAAACAACAATTTATTATTAAATTTGTTTTTATAATAAATACAATTTCAATAAATAAAAACTTTTCATCTCCAAAATTAAAAAAATTATAAATATATCATTAATTACAATAATTTATAACAATCCAACAAAATAAAAAAAAATAAATATATTCTTTGTAATAACTAAAATTTTAACAATTAAAAAGTTTTCCCCTCTCAATTAAAAAAAATATTATATATATCTATACATGATCTTAAAAATTTGTATTTAGTTTAACGTTTTATAATTTAATTTTAAATAATCAATACATTATTGACACATTTTATATACATTTATTTAAAAAAATATTTGAAAAACATTATATTAATATACATCTATCATTGATTACAATAATTTATAACATATCAACCCAATAAAACCCAATATATGTATTAAAAATAATAAATAATAAATAAATTTTTACAATAAATACAAACTTTTCACCTCCCAATTAATAAAACAATGTACATCTATCATTAATTATAATAATTTATAACATCCAACAAAATAAAATACTAATAAATATATTTCTTACAATACATGCAATTTTAATAATTAAAAATTTTTCACCTTCCAACTAAGAAAAATAATTTACATCTATACATGATCTTAAGAATTTTTATTTAGTTTAAAGTTTCAGAATTTAATTTTAAATAATCAATACATTATTGACACATTTTATATAAATTTAATATATATTAATTTAAAAAATATTTGGAAGAACATTAGATTAATATATTTACAATAATTTATAACATCCCAACGAAATAAAATAATAAAAATATATTTATTACAATAAATATAATTTGAATAATAAAAAACTTTTCACCTCTCAATTAAAAAAATATGCATCTATAGATGATCTTAAAAATTTGTATTTAGTTTAAAATTTTAAAATTTAATTTTAAATAATCAATACATTAATTATTGAAATTATATATTTATTATTGCATGAATTTAACAATATATCTTATATAAATATATCGTATTTCTTATAATTGTAAAACAAATAGAAGAATTTTGTAATTTTTATAGCGTATTACATTTTTATTGATATATATACAAATTATAACAATTGATTCAGTTGATTATAAATATCATCAATATAAACAATACATTTGCTAAAGATATTTCGTATTGCATTTCAACTATTATACATTTTTTTTCATTTTTTATTTAACCAATCATTAATATCATTTAATTATGAAATATATCATTTAACAAATTTTTTTATTAAAAGTTCTAATTATTATTTTTTGATAACATTATATTTTTTAAATTCATATGTTATACAATTTTTCAATATTTATTCAATAAAACTATAAAAAATATCCCGCGCAACGCGCGAGTAACAACCTAGTTACACAAGTCTTTTTGATCATTTTCGAGACATGAGAAATGCCACGTCATACAGATATCGTAATAGTTATTTCGACCCTATGGTAAATAATTACCAGCCACAAACGTCGCTATCATGACGACCTGACAAATCAAAATTAAATGTCAGCAATATAAAACCACACAATTGAATGAGTAGGCAATAACACTTTAATTACACTATAAGACGACCATATTCACAATGTCTCTTATGTAGGCTCTATATGTACACCTTATGTTTTCTATATATATATCGTACACCACCCACATGACATAAATTTACATTATAATAAACCACTTTTCTTCCCCTGTTAAGCTTTTTGATCGTGATAGTTAGGTAAAGTTGTCATTATATTAACATTTTTGGAGGTTTTAAATGTTGGCGGTATTAGGGTTTTCAGAGTTTTTTTTTTGTTGCAAAATTCAGGTCGTAACCTCGAAGAAAGTATGAAGATTGAAGTTAAAGAGACGACGATGGTGTGTCCAGCTAAAGAAACACCTGGAGGGTCTATGTGGTTGTCCGAAATCGATCTATTTTTCCCCAATATTCACAACAATACCGTAAATTTCTATAGGACGACGGCAGATTCAAATCCGTCGAGCAGAGATGAAACGACTCGGATTCTCAAACAGTCTCTCAGTGAAGTCCTCGTCCCGTTCTATCCTGCGGCCGGGAGGCTCGGGAAAGACGAAAATGGACGAGTTCAGATCGAGTGTAACGCGAAGGGGGCAATATTCGTGGTGGCTGAAGCTGATTGTACTTTGGATGATATGTTGGATATTGGGGAATCTGGTCCAGTCTCCAAGTTTAGACCTCTTATTCAACCTGTTGATTACTCCGAGGACATATCTTCCCTCCCATTGGTTCTGAGTAAGGTACTATTATAATCTTACAACGGATTAATCTATACGATTCTTTGTGTGTATATATATGTATGAATATGTGATAGTTTCCTCATTAGGGCCCTGTTTGATATGTTTCAAAGGTGACGTATTTCAAATGCGGAGGAATGTGTCTTGCGGTTGCAATTCATCACTGGGTCACGGACGGTTCATCCGCCGTGTACTTCACAAACTCATGGGCGAACGTAGCTAGTGGTCGTCCCATCGATGAACCGATCCACGACCGCAGATTCGTCAGTAACTTAGCGTTACAGTCCCCTAAGTTTGATCACCCTGAGTATGACACTAACGCCATGTTCGGCCATTGGAAACCTAAATCAACTCCTGTTGACATTTCCACTGCCTATTTCAAGATCTCCTTTGAACAAATCAACGCCATCAAGGATAAGGCAAACATTGACGCAGACGCTAACGGCCAAAAGTATAGCGTTTACGAGTCTCTCTCTGCCCACGCGTGGCGTTGCGCGTGTAAAGCCCGTGGACTTCCTGATGACCAAAAGACATCACTCGTCTTCCCCGTAAACGCTCGGCTAAGACTAAATCCTCCGGTCCCACGAGAGCTATTCGGAAACGTCATCCAAATGTCAGCTCCGTCGGCGTTTTCCGGTGAGATTCTGAAGGAATCGCTGTCATCCACGGCGGGTCGGATTCGGAAGGCCATATTGGAGAAAGACGACGAATACATAAGATCCGGGATCGCTTACTTGCGTGACAATAAAGTGACCGATGGCTTCTCCGGTAGGTCATCGTTTCGGAATCCTAATATAGGTGTAGTGAGCTGGAGTCAGATGCCGATGCATGCGATGGATTTCGGGTGGGGACCGCCGGTATACGTAGCTCCGGCGAGTATACGGAGTGAAGGCAAAGTGTACGTTTTAGCAGCTCCGTCGAAAGAGGAAGGGTTGGCGCTTTATGCTTGCTTGGAGACTCCACACATGGAGCCTTTCAAGAAGTTTTTCTTCGACATTTGATTAATCTTTATGTCTCGTAATGGAATAATAAGATCACTTTGTTTCTTTTTTCACTTTAAGTCGAACATTGATTTTCCACTCTAGAGTATGAGTTATGCTTTGTAATGCCTTGCTCTTCGTTGTGTTTCCTTATGTTTTTTGTTTGTGTTAAAAAAACACGCAAGAGGAATAAAATAAGTCTTTTTCCGTTATATTATATGAATTAGGTATTATTTTATTTTAAAAAATTAGATACTAACCCGAAATATCCTTAATTCGAATTAAAGAAATAAATGTATGTTACTTTTGAAAGTGTTGTTGAAATAAAAAATAAGTTTTAATTATATACGAAGGCTCCAATTCTCCTCGGAGGTCGGCCGAAAACAATGATGGAAGAGCAAACCATAGAATCGTCTTAGAGTTTGCAAAAGAACAAGAGAATCAAAAATTGAGGAGAACCTTCTCGACCTCTAAGCTGAAATCAAGTGAAGATGGGCCATCGGGAGGAAACCTATCAGCAATATCACCTGCGGGCCAGGTTGAAGTCAAGCCCAGAAAACATGTGGAGAAGCCCGTATCAACCCAGTCCAACGCCCGAGGAAGCCCGTAAAGCCAGAAAGTGACCTGGAAAAAAACAAGAAAACATTAAGTATTGAAATTGCAGAAAACAAACGGTTATGGCCTATGATTTGGCCAGTTTTTATGCAAAAATTAGATAGTGATATTTTGTAACAGACCTAGGCATGTGAACTAAGAAATTTATGCTTTTGTATGATCGTTTAATATATATGAAATGTGAAGGGGGTGATGAATATCACCACCAAGAAAATACCATCTCAGCCATTCTTTCTGCAACTTACCAAAATCCCATTTTCATCAAAATTGCAGAACACGATAAACATAAAACAATCTAAACACGTGAGAGTTTTTAATTCCTGTTTGCACCATGCAAAAGAAAGATGAGAGATCATGAGTTTGATCAAAATTAGCTCATAAATAACAGTTAAAATCTAACAATTGGTATCAAAGCTCTCAAGATTCTTGGGAGCACACGACACAAGCAACAACAACTAAGCACCAGACAACACAAACCAACACCATATCTGCACAAGACAACACAAACTAGCACAAAATACACGAAGAAGATGATGCAACCTATACCCCAAGCTCCAGTGTTCGACGGTAAAGGCTACAGCTTATGGGTCATTAAGATGAAGACAACCCTACGATCTAGACAGTTGTGGAAGGTCGTGACTGAGGGTCTACCGGACATGCCACTAATGGGGCTGCTACAACCCCCGAAGAACTTCAAAAGGCTCTAACAGCTTGGGAGGAGTTAGAAGCCAAAGACCAGATAACACTGCAACTCGTTTACAGTGCTGTCACCGAGAAAATTTTCGGAGCTCACTTGTCAATATGTGAGAACTCCAAAGACGCGTGGGATCTACTAAGGGAGAGGTTGCAGGGAGATCCTAAGAGGCTGATGATAAAACTTCAGCAACTTAGGGCTACTTACTACACCCTACGTCGAAGAGATAAAGAGAGTATTCAGGAATTCACAAACAAAGCCACAGAGCATGGAAACAAGATGAAAACCTACAAAGACGATATTAGGGAGGATACCCTAGTATCTAAGATACTATGCTCGCTGCAAGAAAGGTTTGGTCCCTATATGTGGGTGTGATCAAACAAACAAAGAACCTAACTAGCCTAACAGTGGATGCGTTAGTTATATCACTACAGTCTCAAGAGGCGAGACTCGACGATAGACACGGCAGCAGCATAGGGGGAGCGTTTAATGCAAAGTTTAAAGAACTGAAACTGTCCAACAAAGGAGAGAATATCAGAAAACCCTATTCTAAGGGTGACAACAAATAAAAAGGGAAGAAATGGTGCAATCATTGGAAGAAGGACAATCACCATGAGTCACAATGTTATTTTAAGAACAAGACGGACAGACCAGATTCAACAAGACCTCCTAAAACCAAAAGGGAGTGTTACACTTGTGGGAAATCTAACCACTTCTCACGAGACTGCAGGTTCAAGAAACCCAATACGAATCAAGCTCACTTGAACCGTAAAGATGACGAGGAGGATAATTGTTTATTCGGCTGCACATATTGCAGTCGAAGTATTCGACCAAGAGGTTTGGTTAGTGGAAATCGGGGCTACTAATCATATGACACATATGGAGGAGTTCTTCACCATTTTAGATAGAAACTTTATAGTACCTATTATTATGGGGAATGACGAAGCACTCATAACCACCGGGAAAGGAGATATCCTAGTGGAAACTAAGAGGGGTAGAAAACCGATTAAAGACATATTCCTAGTTCCGGGATTGGACAAGAATTTATTAAGCGTACCCCAGATGGTGCATGATGGGTACCAAGTCCTATTCACAGAGGGAAGCTATAAGATCAAGGATAAACGAGACAGTTTGGTTACTGAAGTCCCTATGATAAAAAAGGCCTACCCCCTACGATGGAAAATTGTAACTGAACAAACAAAGGCAGCAAGAGAAGAGGAACACTTATCTTGGTTGTGGCATCGTAGGCTGGGTCATTCTGGTCTTCACAGCCTGCAGGAATTACAAAAGGAAAACATGGTCAGAGAGTTACCAAAATTTAAGTGGAGAAGGAGACTTGTGCGGCTTGCTTGAAGGGGAAGCAAATCAGGGAGGAATTTCCTAAGCAGTCAGATTACAAATTGAAAGGTATCCTAGACCTAATACATTCGGATTTATGTGGCCCTATGCAGACCCCATCACTGGATGAAAGTATATACTTGCTAACCTTCACAGATGGGTACTCACACATGGTGTAGGTGTACTTCCTAAGGCTGAACTCGGACTGCCTAAGTATTTTTTAGAAGTTTTCTGCTCAACTTGAGATTCAAACAAAGAAGAAAGTGAAGAAATTGAGGAAAGATCGTGGAGGGGAGTTTAACTCTAAAGACTTTGATGATTACCTAAGTGCTAAGGGTATCCTAAGAGAACTAACAGTCGCTTACTCCCCCAGCAAAACGGAGTTGTCGAGAGGAGAAACAAGTCATTATTAAATATGGTAAGGAGTATGATGACAGAAAAGAACTCACCTCACAAATTTTGGACTAAAGGCGTCTTCACAGCCGTCTATCTCTAGAATCAGCTACCCACCAAGGCACTGGATGGTCGCACCCCACTTGAAGTGTGGAGTGGACACCAAACCTCAATAAGCCACCTCAAAGTTTTCGGTTGCCTGTGTCACGTTCACGTACCTGCACAGCACAGGAAGAAGTTGGATCAGTGGTCGGAAACATGAATCTTTATGGGGTACAACAGCCTAAGTAAAGGCTATTGCATCTACAACATACATATGGGTAAAGTAGAAGTTGCAAGGGATGTTGTATTCGAAGAAGATAAATGTTGGGACTGGTCTACGAAGATTGACTTACAAGCAACTAAACCTATCTCAACATTTATCGAAAATTCTAGGTCTATACAACCGACTGCTCCTAATACAATTTTGAGGACTACAAGTTCAGAGGGAGAAAAGCACTTATCTGATATATTGTCGATGCCTTTCCAGTTGAACAACGGACAATGGAGCCTCATCCTCATCCTCATGGCTCATGCACAAACCACGGAGGTTAAGCAGTATATATGAAGATGCTAAACCAATTGAAGTAGAAGAAGGGCATAACTATGAGGCGTGTCACCTGGCTATAGAGGAACCGAGTTCCTTTGAAGAAGCTGTTTTGGATCCAGGCTGGAGGAAAGCCATGGACGAGGAGATTGAAATGATTCAAATAATGACACTTGGATACTAGTGGACAGACTTGAAAACAAGACGTAAATTATAGTTAAGTGGCTGTATAAGATAAAATCGGATGATAATGGGAAAATTCAAAGGCTGAAAGCACGATTGGTAGCTAGAGGGTTTACACAAACCTTTGGTATTGACTATGGAGAGACATTCACTCTAGTGTCTAGACACGACATTATCCGAGTGTTGATCGCCCTAGCTACACAAATGAGATGGACATTGCATCAGATGGATGTAAAGTCATCGTTCTTAAACGGAGAAATCACAAAAGAGGTGTTCGTAGAACAACCTCAAGGGTATGAAATCGAAGGTGCATAATATAAAGTTTATAAATTGCAAAAGGCGTTCTACGGGTCGAAGCAGACACCCAGAGCATGGTACAACAAAATTGATGAATTCTTTTGACTGAAGGATGCACACGAAGCCACTGCAATGCAACCATGTACACCCAAAGGTCAGTGAGTGATGTTCTAATTATATGCATATATGTGGATGATATAATTGTTACAGGAAGTAGTGTTGAGTGGATAGAAACGTTTAAGGCTAAGCTGTGCCAAACATTTGAAATGAGTAACCTAGGGAGGTTCAGATACTGCCTAGTCTTCGAGATCAATTACACGGATAAGGGAGTGTTCCTACATCAAACTAAGTATGCAATGCAATTGCTGAACAAGTTTGGGATGCAACACTCTACTAGTGTTAGCACCCTCTAATGCCTACTGGAAAGAACAAAGAGATGGGTAAAGAACTTACCAACCCACTGCAATATTGGAGCATGATCGGAGGGCTCCTGTATCTTACCGCTACACGTCCGGACGTTATGTTCACTGCCTCCTATCTGTCCAGGTACATGTCAAAACCTGCGAATGGAAACATGTTGGATGTTAAACGTGTTTTCAGGTATATCAAAGGGACAATGGACTATGGACTACATTTTAAGTTCGTGGAAGACTCTAAACTAATTGGATATTCAGACTTGGATTGAGGCGGATGCAAGGAAGATATGCGAAGCACTACGGGATTTTGTTTTACCCTAGGCAGTGCTATATTCTCGTGGGAGACTCAAAAGCAGCCGGTGATAGCACAATCCATGGCAGAGGCAGAATACACCGCTTTGTGTGCTACCACAAACCACACAGTGTGGCTAAGACGTATGTTCGAGGAGTTCGGGTTCACATTTTAAGGAGAGGTTCCCATCTAATGCGATAACACATCGACCATCGCATAGGTAAGAACCCCATACAACACCGACAAACTAAGCATATTGATATTAAGATGCATGTAGTAAGAGAAGCCGAGAGAAAGCAGCGTATTACCTTGCTTCACTTCTCGGAAAAATATTAAATCGCGGACCTGTTGACGATGCCGTTGAACACACGGAAATTTGAGGAACTACGGCTGAGGATGGGTGTCGAACCGAGGGGAATCGAGAGGGAGTTTGAAGGCTCTGATTCCCCTCGGTGGCTGGTCGGAAACAATGGTGGAAGAGAAAGCCCTAGAATCGCCTTAGGGTTTACAGAAGAACAAGAGAATCGAGAATTGAGGGGAACCTTCTCGACCCCTAAGCTGAAATCAAGTGAAGATGGGCCATCGGGAGGAAGCCCATCAGCAATATCACCTACAGCTAGGGGTGGGCAATCTGGGTTTCGGTACGGGTTCCTCGGGTTCGGTCGGGGTTCGGATTCCTCAGGAAAAAAACCCATTTGGTTTCGGGATGGGTTCTTCGGGTTTCAGGTTAGGTTCGGGTTGTTCGAGTTTTGAAACATTGAACCCAAAAAACCTGAATTGTATTTGGGTTATTTCGGGTTCTCGGGTTCTTCGGGTTTTTTGGGTTTTTTTATGTTATTTAAGTATGGGTAATTCGGGTTTAAACGGGTAATTCGAGTTTTAAACGGATAATTCGGGTTTAAACTGGTAATTCGGATTTAAACGGGTAATTCGGGTTCCCAATTTAACATACAAAAAATTAAAAAAATACAATGTACACGGATAGGTTAATTTAGGAGGGTTAGGTCTTTTTTTCGGATTCCTCGGGTTCCTCGGGTTCTTCCGAACCCAATCCGGACCGACTCGAATCCCTTTGGGTTTTAGATTTTGAACCCCTATGGATTTTCTAAAAATCCATTTATTTCACGGGTTGGGTTTTTCGGGTTGGGTCGGTCTAGATAACCCGAAATGCCCACCCTACCTGCAGCCCAGGTTGAAGTCAAACTCAGAAAACATGTGGAGAAGCCCGTGCCAGCCTAACCCAACGCCTGAGGAAGCCCGTGAAGCCTAGAAAGTGATATGGCAAAAAAACAAGAAAACATTAAGTAGTAAAATTGCAAAAAATAAACGGTTATGGCCTATGATTTGGCCAACTTTTTTGCAAAAATTAGACAGTGACATTTTGTAACAGACCTAGACATGTGAACTAGGAAATTTATGCTTTTTTATGATGATTTAATATATATGAAATGTGAAGGCGTGAGGAGTATCACCACCAAAAAAATACTATCTCAGCCATTCTTTCTGCAACTTACCAAAACCCCATTTTCATCAAAATTGCAGAACACCATAAACACAAAACAACCTAAACATGTGAGATTTTTTATTTCCTGTTTGCACCATGCAAAAGAGAGATGAGAGATCACGAGCTTGATCAAAATTAGCTCATTAATATCAAATAGCCAATAAGTTACAATTTATCATAACACTTCATCTTATGTCTAGATTCGCTTTTGGAGCGTGGACATCGCAATCAAGGCCCACCATTGATATATTTAAATCGGGACCAACCTGGTTCTGATACCATATTAAATATGGGTTTGAGCCTAACTAATCCAAAAAGCTAACTCAAAAATTTAGGAAAGTTCAATGAATCCAAAGTTCATGTCTTAACTAATGTGAGATAACTTATAATATATATATACATATATTATATTCGTCTACTATTTACAACATGCCTTTAGTTTTGTCAAAAGAGAACAAGTAATCAGTTTTTGTCATTATAACTTTGCACTTCAATTTGCAGTGAGGAATAATCATTCCAATATATATTATTTTAAATTAGCTTTCCCATATAGGGTTATGATACGACGAACCATATTGTAAAAGGATTTCTTATTGATGTGTTGAACATAGAATGATTCAAGCCTTTATATAGATGTGGATAGCAGTAGAACGAGAACACTCAAAGAGAGTCAAACTAGAAAAATGCGAAACATGATTATAAGGAAACTTGAATGACGAGAAGGTGTGTGGAGACGAGGAGTCGTTGTATATCGCAATAGTCTTTGGGTATGTCGCAATACACCCCCCAAGTTTGAGCATGTAGATCAACAATGTCGAACTTGTCGAGGAAGGCATCAAACTCCTTTTGGCTCTAATACTATGTTAAAAGACGTCGAATGTCGAAAGATTGTATTTGTTTTTTCTGTTGTTCTTCTCTTTACATCAGAAGTATATATATATATATACACGTAGATTGGTATAATGTTTCGTATTTTAAGTGCTTCGTATTCTGAACTTAGAATACCGAGCAGATAAGATAAGAACACTTTGTATTCTGCATTTATAATACGGAGAAATTGCTCTTCATATTCTCCAATTCTCCCTCGCAAGCTCATACATGGTGACACTTGTGAGATTGGATAATCTTTAAACTTTGTCTTCAATGGATGTCAAATCTTTAAACTTCGGAAACTCCCCGGTATGTCCAATTCTTCTAAATGGTTATCTACCCAACCGTGGAGGTCATCAATAATATACTCTGTCGTAGGTCTTCAAATTTTCAAAATGGTTAAATATCCAATCGTTAGGATCGTCGAGGTCAATACGCCGAAGGGCGTCTTGGTCGGAACGCCAAAGGTGTTAAGTTGGTTTGCCGAATAACATCGGTGTTCCAGTTAAAATAACTTTTTGGAACCACAATTTTGAAATTTGCATTTGGCCTAGTAACAGTGCGCTTCCATATGCAATGTCTGGATTTCTGTGTCAAGGGTTCAAATCTTTCGAAGTAATTTTCCTTTTTTAATTTAATATATTATCTTATCATCAAAACTGTAAAACTATAAAAATATGTAAAAGTAATGCTCTTCACATGCGTCATCATGGAAGTTGGGGTTCGGCAGTTGAGATAAAGAGATAATATATATTTAAAACAAAATCAATAACCAAAATGAAAAACATCATCATCACCATCGATAGGTAACTATCGTCGTCTTCATCATCATTACCACCTTCATCACCGGTGACCATCATAATTTACAGAAGTCTAAGAACCTCAAATTCTGAAAGTTTTGGAACCACGCTCTGATACCATGATACGACGAGCCTTATTGTAAAAAGATATCTTATTGATATGTTGAACACAGAATGATACAAGTGTTTATATAGATGTAGATAGTGGTAGAACGAGGAGACTCAAAGAGAGTCAAACTAGAAAAATACGAAATATGATTACGAGGAAACTAGAATGAAAAGAAGTGTAATCACGAGGTGTGTGGAGACGAGGAGTCGTTGTATATCCCGATAGTCTTTGTATGTCCCAATTAGTTATTTGGATATAAGTAGATTGTACTGATTTAAATATATGTTTTTTCCTGTTTTTTCCCGGATTTTGGTTAGGTTCCAATCACTCATAATAAAATTAATGGAAGTTAAATAACTTGAATTCAACTCGGATTTGAGTAATTCGGACTTTGATATAACTATATGACTTTTTAGGTTGCTTAGTGTAGGATTTTTTTAAACTTATTAGGTTATTATGTAAAAATACCAAAACGATTCATAAAGTACACAAACATTATTTACTTTTATTAAAATATATACTTATTTTTATTCGGATAGTTTTTGAAAGTTCAAAGAAGACACAACGATCTTCCGTGATCTTCTCACAACATCACGCTCAAATACTGTTTTATTCAAACTTCAAACGGTCACAAGGTATTCTGTGAGTATATTTGGATTAAACGATTGAGATACTCCCTTTTAAGAGTGGGAAACTTACCCATTCTGATCCTAAACGCGTCCCGAATCCGTGGAATATTACTCGAACCCGTAGGTTCGAGTTCGAGTAATGAAATCTCATTACCCACATGTTCGTGTTCGGGTTTTTCATTATTAAAAACGGGTACCCCCGATATCCAAAATTATATATATAATTACCAAAATAATCTTATATATAAATATGTTTTACAAAAATGCCACTAGGTTAATAATTTTAATTCGTTCCCATTCCTTAGCCGTCTCACATTCTCTTTCACTCCTCTTTCTCTCTCCTAATGTTCTTCACTTTTTCTCCAGATTAATTTCTTCCATTACTTTTCCGTCGCTAGATTAAGAAATTAGATTTTAGATTGTACTAGATATGTAATTGTTGATTTGGAAATTTGAATTTCACAAAAAGTTCGGGTTGGATACCCGCTGGTATTTCGTTTAATTTTTGGGTACCCGAGCTTCGGGTAACCGTGTTTAAGGGTTCGAGTTCGGATATAAAATATAGTACCCATTTGGATTCGGTTTCAGGTTTGGGTATCTTAAAAATTCAGGTACCAGATCCGTGCCTAGCCTTACTCCCATGAGTACAACACCCGTATTGAATATTTCCAAATATCTTGTGAATGTTACCAAATCTACAAATATCCAACACAATTGGAAATATCAATAATAATGAAAAATATACATAATAGAAATATCACAATATTTAATCTCAATAAAATAGGAACTATGCATTATCATACAATAAAAGAAATCTTTATAAAATAGAAATCTTCATAAAATGGAAATCTAAAAGAAATGTAAATCTTCATGCACTAACAATGTCCCATTTTTTTATCTTGTGCTCATGCAAACTCAGAAAACATTAGATCTATACATCCAATATAATATCAAACAATTTAACAAAAAAGAAATTAAGAACATATTAAAACTGTAATGGACTCTCCCCATCAATTGTACCCGGATTTCCACTGTTGGTACCTTCTCCCATTGTTTTTGTAAGTAGAAGACAAAAAAACATAATAGATCATCTTATTAATGATCGCTTTCGTCGGGTACATTCTTGTAACACATCATAACGTTTTCGAACAATGATGTTAGATGTTTTTAAAGATCATGCATAAATATGGAGGAATGAATATGTGATCATGAGTAGTTTTCATTCATAATTTATGTACCTCTAACTAATCAATACCGAAATCAATCATATTCCTTCAGATATTTTCTCGATTTAAAACAACAACTTCACAAATTATGAGCCACTAAAAATCAATAAGATTACTTGCTTTCTTAACAAAATCACAATTTTCTTTTGAAAAACAAACCCTTTACTAAGCAAAGATCAATAACTCATATGAGTTATTTGAATTTAAACATAATGCAGTTAGATCATTAGTGAAAGTATATTTCGAAAATTTTGCAGATGCACCTGAAGCAATTTTTATGTACCTTTTTGCACTTTAGTAAACATTTTTTTTCTTTTGCGAACAAGCACTCTAGGCTTCTAGGTCGTCGAAGTTGACGGATTCCTCACCTCTTAGACTCAAACTATCATATTGGTATACTCTTCCAATTTCAATCATAACGGAGTATTAGGTTTATTTTTTACCTTATGCCTTTAGGCCGTCGAAGTTGGATATTCATCCCATCACTTAGACTCGAGCCAATGTACTCATTTCACTCATATAAACTATCGTGCATTTATAATTTCTATGCACTATTTTCATTGATAGAGGAGTGTAGGAGTGTTGTTTAATATCTGTAAATTTTAAAAAACTTTATGTAACAAATACAAGTTTCAAGGTATTCAGAAACCTCACATATAATGCTTTTATTTTCACCCATATGCAACTTTCATATTTTCACGTGTAATTATGCATAACTTCTCATACCTCACAATCCCATTAACCACTACTGATTTTAGAGTTCATAAATCCCGAGGGATTTATACAAACACACAAAATGATTCAAATCTAATATATCCGCCAATTGTCGTTTGGTGGACACATATTCGATCTATAATTTCCTTTTTTCAACTTGTTCTCTGAAACAATGATGACATATTTCAATATGCTTAGTCCTAGAATTTTGTACCATATTCTTAGAGATATTTATGACACTCGTATTACAACAATGATCTGTAAAGGTTCCAGAGTCCATACCATAGTCCAACAACATTGATTCATCCAAATGAGTTGTATACAATTACTTCCTAATGCAATGTACTCCGTTTCAGCAGTGGAAAGTGAGGTTTTTGTTTCTTATTGTGCCAAGACATTATGTTATATCTTAAGAAGAAATATCTACCTAAAGTACTCTTAGAGTCATCTGCATTGTCTCCCCAATCTACATCACAACAGCCAACTCATTCACAATTAGTGTTTTTTTCTATAATACACACCAAAATTTATAGTCCTTTTAACATATTTAATTATTCGTTTCACAGCTTGGAAGTGGAAACGTTTCGGTTCAAATTGGTATCGTGCATAATTTCCAACAGTAACTGTAAAATCAGGTCTACTTGTAGTAAGATAAAGTAGACTTCCAATCATACTATGATACACTTTCTGATCTACATCTTCTCCATAATCTTTTGTTAGTTTTTTTTTGTGGTGGACATCGAAGTATGAGCTGATTTCCAAGTGTCCATCTCAAAATTTTTGACAAGATCACGAGCGTATTTGCTTTGAGATATAAAGATTCCATCATCCATTTGCTTACCTGCAATCCAAGAAAGAATTTTAATTTACCGAACATACTCATCTCAAATTCACTTGTCATTATTTTTTGACAAACCAATCTACTTTGTTTTGAGATGTCGATCTAAAAAACCAATATCATCAACATATATTTGAACCAAAAGAAGATTATCATCAGATTTATGAATAAATAAATTTCGATCCACTCTCCCTCTTTTGTATTCATTTTTTATGAAGAATTTTGCTAGTCCTTCATATACCATGCACGTGGAGCTTATTTTAGTCCATAAAGAGCCTTTTAACGCCGATACACATGATTAGGATGTCTAGGATCTTCAAATCCACGAGGGTTTTCTACATATGCTTCTTCTTGGATGATTCCATTGAAAAATGTGCTCTTGACAACCATTTGATACAATCTGAAACTACGAACACATGCAATACCAAGTAGCAACCAAATAGTGTAGATATCTCGTGTTGTGTTCATCTCTCCTTCTCGATCTCTCAGAGATGTGTGATGTTAATTCATCTGATCCGTTGCAAGCTCTGATACCAATTGAAAGTTTAGAGAGAAGACACACAACGATTTTCTGTGATGTTCTCACAACACCATGCTCAAACACTACTTTATTCAAACTTCAAACGATCATGAGGTATAACTTGGTTTTTTTGTGAGTATACTTGGATTACACGACTCAAACACCCCCTGAGTATAACAACTGTCTTTCAACTGAACTACAAAAAAGATGCCACACAAACACTTGAGTGATCAACTTATGATTCAAGACTAATGTTACAAACACTACTCTCGAATGCTCTCAAACGAACACAAAACTCTTTTCTCACTCTCCTACCTTCTTCTTGAATTTCAGCGCACCAATATGATTGAGAGAGTGGGTTGGACGTACATCCACTTCATCTTTTAAATACTAAACTCTTTCCAAATTGCTCCTTGATTTCCTTTTCAAAGAATTTTTAAGTTGCTTATTTTCTCCGTTTTCAAATGTCTTGTGAATGCTACCAAATTTACAAATATCTAACACTATTGGAAATATGAATAGTAATGAAAAATATGTATAAAAAATATCAGAATATTGAATTTCAATAAAAAAACTATACATTATTACACAGTAAAGAAAATGTTTATAAAAATGAAATCTCAAAGAAATGTAAAATTTCATGCACTAGTTTCAATTTTTCAATCTCGAATTAAAAAAAATTTGTTAAAAATTTGAGTCTCAAAACAAAATGAGTTATATGAGATATCCTAATTTGTATTATTTAGAATGATTGGGGTTACTAAGGTGGCCAATCTGGATTATCCGAATCGAAACGATCCGGATCAATTTGAAAACTTTGAATCATTTTATAAATGAGTTATCCTAAAGTTTCATATGGGTTCAAACCTCAAATTCGTTCGGATCCGGGTCGGATCGATCCGGGTTTGGGATAAACCTAAAGAACCCAAAAAATCTAATTAAAAAAAGGGTTTTGTGTTTTATTCTATTTTGTTGTGGGTGGTTGTCGAGTGTGATCTCTGTACTGTGTCCCTCTTCTTTTAGCATAAAAAACCGTCAAATCTTTGTTGGTTCGTCATCGAATCTCTTATCATCTTCATCGTTGACTCCTTGTTGGTTCATAGTCGACTCTTTTCTCCTATTGGTCGTTGATTGTCTGTAGACTTCTCTTTTCTTCGGTAGACACAAAACGAATTGTCTGTCAACTCCTTGTTCTGGTTAGGGTTTGTTGTCGACTCTCTTTTGCAGTTTGTCCGTCGACTTCTCTTCGCCGTTGACTATGCTCTGCATTGCAACTTGTCTGTCGTTCATTATTAGATTGTTGTAATGTAAGCTTCGTTCGTCTTTGTTAGCATGCACTAGAATAACCCAAAAACCCCAACAAAACCCTAAACAATCTGAATAACCCGACAAAACTCCAAACAACTAGAAACTGAAAAAATCCAAACAACCCGAATCCTAATAAATCCGAATAACCTAAATATAATTTGAGTTATTTTAGATCCAATGCTCCAAAACCTGAATAAACCCAACCCGGATCGAAATCAGAAAAACCCATATCGAAAAAGATTCGTTCAGTTTTTTAAAACCGAAAAATGCAAACTCGATCCAAAATTTTAAAAAATTGAACTGAAGCCCGAATTTGGACTGTCTAGTGTTCACATACTCGAAATACCTACAATATAGTAAATTAACATATCATTTTATTCAATAATTTTAATATTTATTTCTTTAATAATAGAAAACATCTTCATTAGTTGATTAATAAATTACTTTACTCAAGTACACTACAATGATTATAAAAACGTTTTCCGTGAATGATTTTATGAATTAATCTTAAGATTTTTTAAATATTTTTAAAGAAAGTTTATGAATTTTACGAACCATTACTTTATTTATATTTCAATTTTCAGCTAATATGATTACTTTCTTTAAGATAAAGATTCGAAATCTTGAAAGATAAATATTTTGATATATTTAAATAACCAATTAAATTAATAATACTTTTCATATAATAATTATATATGTTAGACCACCCAACCATCCTACTTCTTTCAATTTGGTTGTGTTCCTTAATAAAATACCTTACAAATGTTAGATCTATCTCATATTTCAATATCGCAACTACTGAAGTTTGTAAGGAGATATTGTGGATGAAGAATTTGTTGCTTGAGTTGGGAATGGATCAAGAAAGATATGTCTTAAAGTGTGACAATCAAAGTGCAATTTACTTAGCAAAAAACTCAACATTTTATTCTCACACAAAGCACGTTGATATAAGGTGTCATTAGATCCGAGAAGTTCTCTAAGAAAAGAGGATACATCTTGACAAGGTTCACACATATGAGAATGTTGAACAATCCTTCTTCCATAACAGTATGATATGATAAATAATGAACTATAAATAGAAATAAATAAATATAAATATCGACGTTTCGATCGAGGCCTGCAAGCAATATCCTAAGATAGAATTTGTTTCCGCCTAGAGGATTCAACGATCACAGTGTCTTCTACCGAATCTGCTTTATATGTTTTTGTATGATTGATCAGAAGAGAGAAAATTGAGTATTCGTTTCTTCAATGACGAGTCTCTATTTATAGAAGACTTAGGAGCCAAAATTCATTTAAACTTAAACAATCATGACTATTCACAGAGTTATGATTGTTCATGAAGTTGTGGCTGTTAGTGGAAAGCTTGTGTATCTTCGGTTTAAATTCAAATAGTCATCACCATTCACAGAGTCATGACTATTCATAAGGTTATGATTTTTCGGAAAATTGTGTCTCTTCGTAATCAGAAAAAATTTAAAAATTAAACTCAAAATTAAAAATTAATTTCGAATTTAATCAAAATCAATATCAAATATTTTTGTTTGTTCCTTAATAAGATAGCTTACAAATGTTAGACCTATCTCATATTTCAATATCGTAAAAGTATTCAAAATTAATTCAATAAGTACAACATTTATTTATTTAATTATAGAAATTTTCTTCATTGTTGGTAAACTAATAAAACATTTTATTCAATTGGTCTTACAAAGGCTTTAACTAGACTCTAGACTCCGAAATAACATTATCATTTTCTTTTATATTTTATTTTTTAGAAGAAGATACTGAATTTTATGATCCATTATCTTAACGTGAATACAAACTCCAAGAACATGATTTGAAACCTTGAACAATAGGCATTTTGGTGTATTTTAATCACCAGTTAAGATAAAGTAAATTTATATGTTTGACCACCCATCATTAATTTTTTAGTTTGGATAATTTGGATTTAAGATTAATGAAACAAAAATAAATCTAAATTTAATATATATTCGGATAATTCATTTTGATTCATCATTATTTGTTTTTTGGTATTGTTTGGTTATAAGAGTTTTCAGAATTTTTTATTTCTTAAAAATACAAAACAAAAAATACTCTAAAAAACATAGATATAAGACAATCTATAATTTATATATTTTTATTAAAATTTATATCTATTTTTTATTTGAATTATTCGAAGTTTCAAATAGAATCATTCGGATTTTGAATTTGGAAACTGAACCAATTCATAGATTATCCATAATGATTTTAATGTGTGTGGTTTGTATCAATTCGGGTTTGAAGAAGTATAATATTTAATAATTTAATTTATTATAGAAAATCTCATCATTAGTAAATTACTAATTCATTTTATTAAATCAATTTTACAATGAATATAACGAAAGTTTCGGGCCCACTGATTTTGCGAATTAATTTGACAAATATTTTTAATATTTTCAAAGGATGTTTATAAAGGCGGAATATCAGATATACTCTCGTAGGGCTAAAACGTTTCAAAAATATCCTTTCGTAAAATAATTATTTAATCGAAAAAAAAACTGGAGAAAAGATAAATTTACCCTTAATTTTCGAACGTGAGAAAAACCGCATTCTGGGAGAGTAAAAGTCAAACCCGCATTCTGGGAGAGTAAAAACCAAGAAAGAACAAGTGATTTCGAACTTGAGAGGGATCGATTCGAAGTTGGCAAGAAGGAAATTCGAAGTTGGCAAGAAGGAAATGGCTAGAATCAGCAGCGGTGGAGAAGAGAGCACGAGTCAATCTTCAATGGCGTCAATAAGTGTAAGTAGATCGATTTCTAGGGTTTTGGAGGATGTCGAGTCC
>CM071869.1:1890805-1930564 GCA_036759665.1 Gynandropsis gynandra
CGCAAGCTACTCTCGCCGAATCTGTTGTGGTGTGGGGGAACAGTAATTTTCGCGCGAGAATTAGAGGTGCTCTAGAGGAGAGAGAAAAATTATCGTCAAGGGTAATATGGGATTATCAATATTTTACGGGTAGATTTGACGTTGAAATTTTTTTTTTCAGCCAAGAGTATTTTTGAAGCACTTTAGCCCTATAGGGGCATTTTTGATAATCCCCCGTTTATAAATTTCAGGACAATTATGTCTTTTTTTCAGATATCGACAAATTTGATTACTATATCTACACAAAAAAATTAAACGTAAAATGCGAGACCTTTTGATATATTTCATTAATCAACTAATTCATTTTGTATACAAAAGATTATATATTAGGAAGCTAAGAAGTCAAGAAAAAAAAGATTAACAAATTAACTTTTAAATATATGAACAAATCACCAATAAATGTATAATTCTAAAAAATAAATAACAGACTCCAAAATAATACGATGTTCTATAAAAAAAATAGAGACTACAAAATAACTATAAAAGAAAGAAAAATAAAAAAATTCAAAAACAAAATCAATTAAACATAAACATCAACCGTTGAATTTACACAAATGAATTTTATAAGCAAAATTTGGTTTGTGTCATTGTTTTAGCTCATCACGAATGTTAGACCAATATCGTTTCGCTATATCATATATATACAAAGAAGTATTTTGGTGACTAAATTTAACCTTTATCTTAGTGATTTCACATTACATAATCAAACGGATTTTGTAGACGAAAGGTTATTAACATAAAACAATTACTAGTTTAAGACAACCATAAGCCTCGTGGTTCAATGAGAGTGAGCTTTAATATTGATGTTATAAACATATGTGAATTCCATATCTCTTCACAGTTACCCCACCTTAAAAATTGTCAACTTCAATTTATTTATTTATTATCTAACATGGATGTGGGTTGGTTCAATCACACATTAAAAAAATAATTCAAAGCCTATTTAAAAGAGAGAAAAATATCTATGCAAATAAAAAGGGGTTTTTTTTTGTAACGAGGGGAACCTGGACTCTTCAGACCTTTTCGAATGAGCGCACGATAAATCCCACGGAGCTACGCAATAACTGGTAAACCACATAGCCCGGAGAAATCGATCCGTGAGTCGACCGGCTCGATCGAGGGCATGGAGGGACTTTGGGAGAGGAACCCCAAAGGATTGGAACCCAAGACCTCGATCGAGGGCAAGATCTCCAAAACTAGATCAAAATTTTAGACTTTTCCAATACCATATATACAAGTCCTAATATATAATGTGTGATGATGCAACATAATAACGTCAAAAACCTCATTATTATCATTCTTACAATTCACATCTCTTAGTACTTCCTCTACTCTCAGAGCGAAGTTACCATCTTTGTTTCAATTTTTTTTTGTCGTTATTCTTAATTTACGATATCAAACAAAATCCTAGATGCAACTCGAATATGGGCACTATAAGTGATAGATTTTGGTCGAATATGTCGACTCCTTCTAAAGACAAATGATTGATCACTATAGATATTCTAGGAGATTCAACAAATATTATATATTAAAATTAAATCTGAAATTATTTTGTATGGCCACACTTTTCCCTGACTGAACATTTCTAGCGTGGTACACATTCCCCAACACTCCATGCCCAGGAGCCCACCTATCTCATACCTCCCATGAAGAATCGTCGGGTGTGCTTCTACTCCTCCTTGTCCGGTACTATTGCCTTCGAAACTTATCGATATTTTTCAATCTTAGAATGAGTGCATAAGGTATTTCAAGGGGATCAGATGTATCATAAGGAGCACTTGCCTTCGACATTGAATCATTTCTTTTCATTCTAAGTCTACTTCTCGTCTCTCCTCAATTATTACGACAGCCTCAAAACTCTACCTCTAGTTTATGTTTCTCTCATCAAACCTCATGCTCAAGATTATATTATGATCTAAATATTGATATATTTTCTAATAGTGAATAATATTATATCTTATGATTGATATAAAATATAAATTAATTCATTTAAATTTAAAAGCAGTTATATATTAACATTGTTATTTTGAATTCATGAATCAATGACTATAAATATTGTTAATTTATTTTATTTTTCGTCAAATTTTCACATCAGTATTTTTTTAACTCTATTAATTTTTTTAAATGACATGATATATATATATATATATATTTTTAAAGTAAAAAAAATTTAAACAATAAAATAATTATGTAAATCACCCCGTGCATAACGCGGGTTATAATCTAGTTAAATCAATAATTTTTCATTATTAGATCTATAAAAAAACTAGTTGAGATTTTTTAGACACATATACTATTATAAAGAAATCCTCAAATAAAAACCTTAATTTGTGTTTTGGTATGCACATGATTAAAATACATAAATATGATTGAAGTTTTTATTTGGAATTGAAAAACTATTAACCTTTTTAACAAAAAAAAAAAACAAATTCAACTTTTTCCCGACATGTGATAATTTGAGGATTAATTCGATAGTAAAATATGACCCTAATGATTTTTTAAAAATTATCTTTGTCAGTGTATAATTTTAAAGCAAATGAAAAAAAAAATACACGGGGTTAGTGAATTGTGTTTTGTAAATGCAACAAAATTAGTATCGTAGGATTTATTTATATAAATTCAGGTTACTGAGACTTGCAAGGAGCAGAAATATCTGTTAGTTCAAATGAGGAGAAATTATAGGAGTCAACGAGAAGTTTGGGGAGAAGAAAATGGAGTCAAAAGTGGATCCATAGAAGTCAAGGCTGATGGGAATCAGCAAGGAAGTTTGGGAAGGTTAGCTGAGCACCGACGAAGATAGATCAGTTAACTCGATGAAGAGAAGTGGTTAACTTATCTCGGCAAAATATCAAAAAAGTACTTAAAAAAAATAGAAGTAGTTCTCAGGGTTTTAAGTGTACTTAGAGCGATATTGTATGAAAGCAAGTGAAACAGTTTAATGTTTATTTACATCTAACTCAGGAGGAGTTATCTGCATAGATCTTTAGTACTTTGTAAAAGCGAGCAAGTGTACTTAAAGATTGATTGGTAAATAAAACTAGTATTGTTTTGTGTATTTTGGTCTCTTCAAATTAACGATCAATCAAGTTGTCTGTCTACAAATTTTTCAATTGGTATTAGAGCTGGTAACCTAAAGTTTAGAGCAATTCTAAGACCAGGTTCGAGATCCTAGAACACAACAATATGGAAGGACCAAGAGATTTGTACGCCTTCGGAAAACCTATCATGCTTGATGCATCTAATTATGGTTATTGAAAAGTCAAAATGAGAGCCAGCATAAGAGAAATCGATGAAGATGCTTGGAGTGCTGTGAAAAATGGGTGGAATCCACCAACTGTGATTGATGAAAATGGAAACGTCAAAGAAAAACCTTCAGATTAATGGACGCCCAGTGAGAAAAGAAGTTCGACGTTCAATGCTAAAGCTTTAACAACTATTTTTTCATCTGTAGACATAAATGAGTTCAAGCAAATTCAAGGATGTGAATCTGCAAAAGATGCATGGGATATTCTAGAGACTATTCATGAAGGAACTACAAGTGTCAAAAGAACAGGTCTAGATATTCTGGAACATCAGTTTGAGAAACTGGAAATGAGTGAGTATGAAAGTCTCAAAGAATTCAGTGGTCGAATGAATGCAATTGCCAATGAAGTAAGTGTACTTGGTCAGAATCTTGATGATAAGAAGCTTGTCAAAATTTTGCTCAGATGTTTACCAAAGAAATTTCACGCACAAAAGGTTGCAATGAATATGTTTTGAATACAGATACTACAAGTTTTAAAGAAGTTGTTGGAATTTTAGCGGCATATGAACTCGAACTTCAACTCGAACAAGGGGATGTAGCAAAAGAGGGAAGCAAAGGGGTCATTCTACAAGCTACAACAAAAAATTCCAGGCTTTACAATCTTGAAGAAAATATTGTCTTACTGACCAGAAGATTTGGAAAGTTTATGAAAAACGCTCAGGAGTGAGAAAATCATCTACTGATGAAACTGGAAATAAAAAGGACAACAAATCCGAAGCTCAATGCCATGAGTGTAAAGGGTTTGGTCATTTCAAATCCGACTGTTCCAATATCATAAAAGGAGAAAGTATGCGGAAGAATCTATGAGAAACACAATGCTACAAATGTAAAGGGTTTGGGCATACCAAAAATGAATGTGCAGATGGAAACTATATTAAGGGAAAATCACTAATCATGTTTAGTGAATCGAGTTCGGAATCTGAAGATGCAAATGAAGAATAACTATCAAGTTTTGTTGCGTTCATTGGAATCATTGATGAGACTGACAAAGGAAGTGACAAAGATGAAATTGAAGAAGAGGAAGATGAAGTAGATGTGGAGACTATCTACAATGAGTGGCTGAAAATTAGCAAACTAAACATTCAACTGGTCAAGACTAATGAGAAACTAGAAACTCAAATTCAAGAAATGAAGCAAAAAGTAGCGCTGAAGGAAGAAGTGTGCCTTGTCAAAAGTCAACTTGAGGAAACAAATAAGCAATTGAAAATGCTTTCGAATGACACTGAAAAATTGGATCATTTGCTTTCAATGGGCAAAAGAAAAGGAGATAACCATGGAATTGGTTACATGGGAAAATCAAGTGACACAGAAAATAAATTTGTTTCTGGAGGTGATCTGCAAGAGGATATGAAACATAAAGAAAAACAACAATCGTGCAATACACTTAATAAGGATCATGGTTTCAAAGACTTCAAAACAAGCAGAAATGAAAATCAGTATTTTCATGGGTACAATTCTAGAAGACAACATCAGGTTCCACATCACAGCTACAACACTAGAAGGACAAGTCAGCTATGATATCATGGAGAAAATACTGGAAGAAGATATCGAAGTGTAAATCAGAAGAGAACTCCGGTGACATGTTACTTTTGTGGAATCAGGGGACACAAACAGATCACATACTACAAAAAATTCAGGTATACCTCAGGTAAGTCTCCTAAATTTAAACAAGTTTGGATAAAGAAGAGTGATCTATATTGCAATGTTGCCTACATTTCTACACAAAAAGAAAAGTCTAACATCTGGTATTTTGACAGTGATTGCTCTAGACATATGACAAGTACAAGAGATCAAGAATGCATGTAGTGTTATTTTCGGTGATGGGAACAAAGGAAAGATCCTCAGAAAAGGCGATATAAACTCACCAGGAGAACTTGCTCTGAAAAGTATGCAATATGTAGCGGGTTTAACAGCTAATCTGGTTAGCATAAGTCAATTGTGTGACAGCAATCATCGGGTTCAATTTAATAATAAAGAATGCCAAGTGACGAATTCTGACAACAAGTGTATACTTACAGGTTCACGATCTTCGAACAACTGCTATGTGTGGAGTGAAGAGAAAATTTGTCTGAAGGCAACAAATGATATATTATCCTTATGGCATCAACGATTAGGACATGTGAACTATAGATCTCTTGTGAAACTATCAAGTTCAAATGTTGTCAGAGGTATTCCTAAACTAAAACTGGAAAAAACTGAAGTTTGTAAACCATGTCAATTAGGAAAACAGGTGAAAGTACATCACAAGAAGATGCCTGACGTGACGACCGATAAAATTTTGGAGCTGGTACTTATGGACTTGATGGGTCCAATAAGAACATAAAGCTTTGGAGGAAAGAGATACATTTTTGTGGTTGTTGATGATATTTCTAGGTACACTTGGGTGAAATTTTTAAGAGAAAAATCTGACACATTTGCACTATTTCATTTTTTGTTCCTTCAACTGAAAAACACAAAAGGGTGTATCGAAAGAATCAGGAATGATCACTGGAAGGAATTTGAGAATGAAGTATTTCAAAATTTCTGTAAAAAACATGGCATCATTCATGAATTTTCTGCGCCCAAAACACCACAACAGAATGGTGTTGTTGAAAGAAAAAATAGAACGTTGCAAGAGATGGCACGAGCAATGCTGCATGGAAAATCCATCTCTATCAGGTTTTGGGCTGAAGCCATAAATACTGCATGTTACATCATTAATCGTGTGTATATCCAACCAGATATGTCAAAAACTCCTTACGGAGTGTGGAAAGATAAGAGCCCGAACTTAAGCTATTTCCATGTTTTTGGGTGCACTTGCTATGTGCTGAACGACAGAGACTATTTGGGTAAGTTTGATGCTAAAAGTGATGAAGGAATTTTTCTTGCCTCTGGTAACAACACAACTGCATTCAGGATATTTAACTTGCGTACCAGAAAAGTTGTTGAATCTGTGATTATGGTATTTGATGAAGATCATCTAACTGACAGTGTTATTTTCCCGTTTTCTACAGATACAGTATAAGAACAGTCAATCAGCTACTGACCATTCAAGTATACCTACTGAACAAGTTGTGCTGAATGTGAAACAGATGGCGATTTTTCTGAATATGAAAATCACAAAACCAACATGGAACAAACAATGGTGCATAAAAATCATTCAATATAAGATGTCATAGGAAACATTGAAGATGGTAGAAGAACATGAAATAAACCAAGGGTAAATTATCATGATATGGTTAAATTTGCATGTTTTACGTCGCAAATAGAACCTAAGTGTGTTCGTGATGCTTTAGATGATGAATCCTTGATAAAGACCATGCATGAAGAGTTAGAACAATTTGTTAGGAATGACGTCTGGACTTTGGGTCCTCGTCTAGTGGATTTAAATGTGATCGACACAAAATGGATATTTAAAAATAAAACTAACGAACAGGGTGAAATTGTCAGGAACAAGGCGAGATCAGTGGCACAGGGTTATACACAAGTCGAAGGTGTTGACTTTGATGAAACTTTTGCTCATGTTGCTAGATTAGAGTCAATTCGACTACTCCTCGGTGTTGCATATTTTTTCGGTTTTAAGTTATTTCAGATGGATGTTAAAAGTGCATTTCTAAATGGTATACTTCAAGAGGAGGTTTACGTCGAACAACCAAAAGGTCTCGAAGATCCGCATAATCCAGATCATGTGTACAAACTGAAGAAGGCTATGTACAGTTTGAAGCAAGCCCTACGTGCTTGGTATGAACGACTGTCGAGTTTTCTGATCCAGAACGGCTACAAGAGAGGGGGAGTTGACAAAACCTTGTTTATTCATAATTCTAATGATATTTTGTTAGTTATGTAGAATTATGTAGATAACATTGTTTTTAGTTTCAAATCGTAGGATAAAGTAAATTGGTTTGTTCAAACAATGAAGCGAGAATTCGAGATGAGTATGTTTGGTGAACTAAGTTATTTTCTTGGATTGCAGGTGAAACAATTTGATGATGGATTATTCATATCTCAGAGCAAATATGCTAAAAATCTGGTGAAAAGGTTTGAATTAGATCACAACAAGTCAGCTAGTACCCCCATGTCAACAACAATTAAACTGACAAAAGATTCGGATGGAGAAGATGTTGAAGTGAGACTTTATAGGAGTATGATTGGAAGTTTACTCTATCTTACTGCAAGTAGACCTGATTTATGTTTAAGTGTAGGGATCTGCGTCGGATATCAAGCAAAACCGAAAAAATCTCATTTGCTGGCTGTGAAACGAATAATCAAATACGTCAAAGGTACAACAGAATATGGAATTTTGTATTCCAGAGATACTACTTGTGAACTTGCTGGTTTTAGTAATGCTGATTAAGGAGGCAATGCGGATGATAGAAAAAACACATCTGGAGGTTGTTTCTTTCTTGGAAACAATTTAATTTCTTGGCAAAGTAAAAAGCAGAATTCAATGTCATTATCTACAGCTGAGGCTGAATACATTGCCTTGGGGAGTTGTTGTGCTCAACTCTTATGGATGAACCAGATGCTAATGGACTACGGTATGAGCTCTAAAACCTCTGTTGCATGGTGTGATAATATAAATGCTATAGATATCTCGAAAAATCATGTTCATCATTCTAGAACAAAGCATATCGAAATAAGGCATCATTTTTTGAGAGAGAAGGTTGAACAAAAACAAATGAAAGTGGAATATGTACCTACTGAACCTCAGCTAGCAGATATCTTCACAAAACCTTTGGATTTAAATCGGTTTATTTCTCTAAAAAATTCACTTAGTGTTTCTGTGTTTTGATGATTTTGTTGACGTAAGTGATAAGTTGATGAATTTTTAAGAATTATTGATGAACTTACGAAGAAAAAGGAAAATAAGGTATAAGTCTGCATGGTTTAAGTACACTTAGATGACTCATGCTCAGCTTATTGGATATTGCTATGTTTTTGTCTTCACAAGTTTCCTGTCTAGCGATTTAAGTGCACTTCATTGTATCACTTACTTGTCTAACAGCTTTTACACTTATTTCTATGCAAATGTAAGAAAAGTATGTTATGAGTATATGCTCGGGTCTAAGTTGGGAGATATTCAGTTTCAGTTATAACATCCTATGATACAAAGCTAAGTTAAGTTTACATCCTCTATGTTAAATTCATTTACGTAAGAGTATACCTAAAAGAATGGGTAATCAAGGAACTTGTTATATGAACAAAAGGATATCTATACAACGTCCTAGAGGCTGTTGAAAAATTTTAAAAGAAAAAAGAACAGGGAGATAAAATCTTTTGCTGAAGCTTGTTTTAAGTGAAAAACAGTATTGTGTAAGTGTATTTAAATGGTCAGTCTTGTGCTTTATTTGACTAATGCTTAACGGTCTGATTTATTTTGAACTTTTATCATTCTTAACAGCTTATTTTAAACACTTTCAATCAACAAGCAAATTTAGCACTCGAGTGTTTTCCCTTAAAACAGGGCGATTTTCTGGAAAATGGTTTTTGAGAATTGATATTTTGGTGGCTGGTGTGACTGGTGCAGTTATTTTCCTTATTTTTGAAATCCTTCTTTTTCCGTCTAAACGCAGCTACACTTCTCTCTATTTAAACTGCTACATTTCACTCACTTTTTGAAATTTCGAAACCCTAACTTTTGTTTGAGAAAGGAAGGAGAACAATCTTTGTTTACAGTCCCTTTCACGAATCAATAGAGGAAATATGACAACCAGAAGCGACAGATTTCTAGGTCTCGATGACGATGATACTCTCATGCTCAACAACAAACCGGTCCGCAAGAGAGACCTGGTATTTACAACCAATCCTCCAAAGGTGAACGGGAGAAATACAAAATTCTGGCAACAAAGCATTTTGCCCCCAACAAACGACAAAATCAACACTCCAATGCCCCATCCATGTTTCATATACATACCATTTCTGAACCGAGACAAGGTTCATCTTCTAGCTCGACGCCGCTGAGAGGCGCTCAAACAAATTTGCAGAATCCAAAAAAATCTGGTCCGTCATCTCCAAGACCAGGTACCTATTTATCTCCTTCCAAAGCATTTTTCCCACAAATTGTATAAAGAGTCATATGTCAATAGGTTTAAGACTCTCAAGAAAAGATAGATATTTTTAGAAAGGGTCTAAGTGTAAACCAGTTCAAGCATCTGGCTATCTGGAAATTCTTAGTTAATCGAAAACTAACACACACAGTGACGTCTGTCGTACCTGTGTGTAAAGAGTTGGTGTATGAGTTCTACGCCAATCTCACCCCTGAAATTGAGGATCTTGGCTCAATGATGTTTGGAATGACATATGTCCGAGGTAGGTTAATTAAATTTGATGCGGAAGTTATTAACAAATTTTTTAGAACATCAAATGTGGAGATTATTCGGACGAAGGAACTCCAGATTGATCTGGACATGGATGAAGTTACCAAAGAGCTTACCGATGGTATTCTAATACAGTGGCCTCGAAAGATTCTGAATTTCAAACTACAGTGGTATATGCCTTGTTGAATAAGATATGTCGTACAAATTGGGTTCCCAATAAGAAGACAGATGGAATCCGCCAAGACACTGCCATCTTTCTCTACTGTTTGAAGAATGAGGTCAAATAAATTTTGGGAAGGTTGTGGGTCTTGGTTTATCGAATTCCACAAAGTTCATTCTGTCATTTCCATGTTTGATTCAGCACATTCTGAATCAACAAGTTCCAGATATTATCGGTTCTGAGGAAATACGAGAAAATATCCTTCCGTGGATTATTTTAGAGAAGAGGTACATGGCTAAGATACCGTCGTCGGATGCCAATGCCACTCCTGGTGGTGATGTAGTTCAAGAACTCATCCAGTTAAAATAGAAGATCACCACGATGCAGTCTACTTTAGAGGCTGCTCAGAAGTCGGTCACTGGTCTTTTGAAGTGCTATTAGACTAAACTCGTGTAGTTTTTCTTTCTGTCACATTATGCTGTTTGTTTTCTGTTTTTGATGTTTTTTTTTTAATTTCTTATCACAAAAATAGGGGGAGAACTACAGGACGATGAGGAACAAGTGGAACAAACGACAAACAAGGAAAAAGGAAAAAGACCAAGGAACTGATATGTTCCTTAGTATTCACAAATTTTTTAAGTGCACTTACGGACCCAATCTATTTTGGGTGTATTTAATTACATCTATGGTTGAACTTATTTGTGTTGCTTGATACTGCATTGGGATTACTGTTTGGTATTGATATGCTTAAATATTTATTGCATTGTGGTTGAATTCTGTATTCTGACTGACGTGTGTTTATGTGATAAGAATTCAAAGAGGAGATTGTAAATGCAATAAAATTAGTGTCGTGGGATTTATTTGTATAAATTCAGGTTGTTGAGACTTGCAAAGAGTAGAAGGATCTGTTAGTTCAAATGAGGAGAAATTCTAGGAGTCACGAGAAGTTTGGGGAGAAGAAGATGGAGTCAAAAGTGGATCCAGAGAAGTTAAGGCTGATGGGACTCAGCAAGGAAGTGCGGCTGGAAAACCGGAAGGTTAGCTGAGCATGGGCGTAGACAGATGTTAACTCGATGAATAGAAGATGTTAACTTATCTGGACAAAATATCGAAGAAGTACTTAAAACAGAACAGAAGTAGTTCTCAGGGTTTTAAGTGTACTTAGAACGATAATGTATGAAAACGAGTGAAACAATTTAGTGTTTATTTATATCTAACTCAGGGAGAATTATCTGCGGAGATCTTTAGTACTTTGTAAAAGCGAGAAAGTGTACTTAAAGATTGATTGGTTAATAAAATTAGTATTGTTTTGTATATTTTGGTCTCTTCAAATTAACGATCAATCAAGTTATCTGTCTACAAATTTTTCATGTTTCAATATTGGTGTGTAATACGAATTTTACCAATTTAATAGGTTTTTATAACTTTTGTAAAAGGGAAAAAAGAAAATGAAAAGAACAATTTTGAAATTATCTGTTCATAAATGAGAAAGACATCTTCCAACCATCCAAACCAAACTCACTCTCAAAGTCAAAACCATAAATGCGGAACGTATGGTCATGTATTTATGTTTGCGGCATTAATTGTATGGACCTAATCGAAATTTGAATGCGTATTTTGCTGGATATTTATTAGAAAATGTACTTCGGTAATTTTTATATATTATTTTTATATTTTTTTTAGCAAATTCATGTACCTTAACATTTATATGAATAGGTCTTAAAAAAAATATAACGACCATAGGTCACATTATCCTTTTAAGATATATTCGATAAATCTTCACCTTATTTATAATAATTTACAAATGGTAGAAATTAAAGAATATACAGTCATTTATAAACACATTTACCATAAAAAAACAAATATAGAGTATAACATTTGAACTGTGACCTATAAAATTGAAAACATTCATACTTATCAATTATATTATACTACAGAAATGAAGATTTCAATTAATATATTGTTTAAAATTTATATTCGAATTTAGAGAGAAAATTAATTTTAAACTGATCATAAAATCTCTTTTAATAAACATCATAGTACCCAATGCGTGCATATATATATATATGATTTGTTAAATATTCCTCCAGATTACTATTAACTTTTGTATAGATTTAGATGTATAATTAAAAATAATGGTTGTAAATTTTTTTGGGTATCAAAATAAATTTCAAAATTGGAAAAAGGAATATCCAGAAACTAAAAATAGGACTAAATCAAAGTTTGTGACTAGTCTATATAAATAAATATAAATAGTTATTAAGTTTTTAATTATTTTTTTGAATTAAATAACATTTGGTAAATTGATATAGTATTTTATTGATCTATACACTTTAAAATCAAATTTAAATATTATAGTATGTTTTCATCTATTTATTGAAACATACTCATTTCGGGTTACCCCTTCCAAAGAGTCGGGTCAACGAAATGCATAGACTAATACAATTGTTACAAATTAATCTCGTCGTGGTTATTAACAAATTGGTGGTATATGATCCTAACGAAAACAAAATTTTTTTAATTTTTTATAAAATAAAAAATAATAATAAGTTTTCTTATTTTTTTTTCCATAAATCATGGTTACAATTAGGATTAAACAAATAATGAATATACGTGAATATTCGAATATTTGTATTTGAATTCAATGAATACAAAATTTTACTATTTGTATTTATATTTGTAAACTCGAATATTTGTAATACGAGTATCCGTCAGATATACGGATATTCGGTGGATATTCGTATTTCTATTCGAACCTAAAATTTTTTAATGTATTCTTTTTTAAAAAAATAAAAAACCAATAATCATCAAATATAATTAAAAATATAAAGATACATAATATAATTAAAAAACACTAAATATTCGCATTCATCTCCACATCAATCATTTAAATTTAGTTGTCGATCACTTTATTAATATCGCCAATTAACCTGAAACAATGAAACAATTTGTTAGATTATCAAATTAATACATTAAATAAACCTCACATAAAAATTATATATTTAGTGAGTTCTATTTTTTCGATATCTTATAATGTCATATAACATTATCCAACCCATTTGGATGAAAATCCAATTCTAAATGCAAATTAAATCTTAAACAATATTACTAATTTTAATGTATTTGATATTTTAATCCTCTCATCATAAATATATTGTATATTTATCTATATATTTATGCAATGAGAATTAAAATAAGATTAATAATATTTTTTATTTATGATTTGATCATTAAAATCATTGTTGTTATATATATATATATATATCATATAAACTGTTTATTTAGTACTTACAAATACGAATAGTTTGGATAATTTAGTTTATTGTTTGTATTTGTCGAATATCTAATTTTAATATTTGTATTTGTATTTATGCCAACAGATTTTCGAATTTTCAATTCGAATATAAAATCGGATATAAATATTTCAAATATTTTATCCAATCGAAGTAAAACATAAGAAAATTCTGGCATGCATGATGCACGTAGCTTCACCTTTTATTTGATCAATTTTGAGGAACCATTATTTTTGGGGAAAATGACCTATTCCCCCTAAACTATCTCATTTTAATCCTACTCCCCTGAACTATCATTATTCATTCTATTCCCCCATAAACTTTAAAAATTCATCTTATTTCCCCTCTGTTAACTTTTCTGTTAAATATTTTTAAAACATTCTAGTTCCCCCTAAACTATAGCACTTTAATCGTATTCCCCCATAAACTATAAAAATTTAATCCTATTCCCCCCTGAAATTTTTTTCTCATCCAATTCCCCTATAAACTATCGTTACTACTCCTATTCCCCCCTAAACTTTAAACATCATCATATATCCTCCCGAACTATATAACCTCTAGCATATTTCCCCCCGAACTATATAATCTCTAGCCTATTTCCCCCCGAACTATATGACTTCTAATCTATTCCCCCTAAAAACAAATTGTACATTCAACGTATTTTCAAAATTTTTCTTATTATAAACGTAAATATTTTCTTTAATAGTAACATATTTTTAAATTTTGGTTTTTATAAACGTAATATATTTTATTTAATAGTAACATATTTTTAAATTTTGGTTTTTATAAACGTAATATATTTTATTTAATAGTAACATAATTTTAAATTTTGGTTATTATAAATGTATCATATTTTCTTTAATATTAATGTATTATTATTACAACTACTGTAGCTACACAGTTGTAATTAGAAAGACTTTGTATTTTGTTGGTGGGATTCAAATAAAATCGAATCATTTACAATATATTTCGAGTCCCATATTATATCACTCTCATTCGATTACCAAAAGTTTACTATCAAACCTAAAAAATTATTTATTTGCAATACATAACAATTATTCGGCTATGATCTTACAATTTTCAAACAAACGTTCTATCGTACGAACCAAATGTTCTATGTAAGAAAACGTTATTATTATATTTTTTCATATTAATTAGCTAATTAAACCTTATAAATGTAGGGTTTGGCGTGAAGCGCATTATATAAAATCTTATTCAATGCGGTTTACGAACCAGAAGGAATTAACAAGTTTTTTATTTCCTTTTATCTCCTTAAGTTGGCAAAATATCAAGATGTTATTTTAGGTTTTTCTTGCTTTACGTATACTCTAAAAAATCTAAGGATTAAAAAGAAAAAAATGGAGAAAAAATGTGCCTTTATTTTTACACGTGAAAACACATATTGTTTGATATTTTCCGAAACGAAACCTATTTCAAAGTTGAGAGCAAGGAGCAAGACGGTACTTCAAAGTTGAGAGCAAGGATCGAGTTCAAATAGCAGAAGGAAATTTCGAATTTGAGACCAAGTAAATTTTGAAGTGAGAAAGAAAGAAAGGAATGACAAGGATCAGTAATGAAGAAGAGATCATGAGTTAATCTTCAATGGCGTCTGTGAGTGGATCGATTTCTAGGGTTTAACGTGCAGATGAAATACATTAGAGATTAGATTGTTGAAGGCGAAATTTTTTGTTGATTTCAAATGGGTGTGAGTCTCGACGAGTCATTTGAATCTCAGTGAGTCGCTTGAATCGAAGAGAATCAAGAGTCTTAGTGAGTCGTTTGAGACTCGTGACCTCTTTGACTCAAGAGACTCATTGAGTCTTAAGAGTCGCTTGAGTCACAAGGGTTGCTTGAGTCTCATTAATTCGCTTGAGTTGCAAGGGTCGCTAAGGTCGCTTGAGTCACTAGGGTCATTAGAATCATAAGGGTCGCTTGAGTCGCTAGGACCGCTTGAGCCGCAAGGATCGTTTGAGTAAGTAGAAGTCTATTTTATTCTTAATTGGTCATTTTGCAGGTGCCGCAAAGCCGAAGTTTCTCTATGAATTCAAGCACATGGAAAAATTGCCAAAGATTACCACCAAGTGTTATCCTTACAAAATAATAAAGAAGTTTAGAGGAATCTTATATGAATATGAGTTGCATTACTTCAATAAGGAGTCACAATTTATGCATATATTCTATTTCCAATGCGATTCCACTTGAAGAATGTTCAAATGTCTGTCCTATTAAATCGCTCTATGATTATACATGACAATAAAGAGTTGTGGTTTGTCGTAAACGGTGTTATCATCCAGTACTCTATAATGGAGCATGCACTAATTAGCAGATTGAATTGCAGACTCTATCCTGAAGGATGGGAGTTCAAAAGTTTTGATACATTCGGGTTGAAGAATTTCGACTGTGGAAAGGTGATCGTCACACAAATGAGTGAAAATCTTGTGAAGGCAAAGAATTACACCGACCGAAAGAGGTTGGTAACTTTGATGATGTTGTGGTAAATTTTGGATCACAAGCCTTGATCAGACAATTCTAAGCGCCATGATCTGATTGACATGGTTGATGAATTGAAATTTTGTGAAGGCTTTCCGTGGAGGTTTTACACATTTGAGAAGCTTGTGGATACTTTCCACAAGCACGTTAGCGGGGAATCATCGAAACCAAAATGGCATTGTTTTGGTTTCATGATCCCATTCATGTTAAGTTGTATATATTATTAGAATAACATGAATGTTTTCGTACTTTTTTTTTCTTATCATTTTGTTTTAATGTTTCGGTTACGTCCATTCGAAACCATCCTTAGTTTGGACGAAAATGGATGGTACGTTAATTTAATGGATGTCGATCAATCATTACAAGGATGTGCAAGAAGCGAGTTAAATCTAATTTTAACCCGAAGTATGTAGACGTGATGAAGTAGATCGGAGATTCTAAGGTAATAATTACACAATGGTCACAAGGGTCACAAAAATCACAAGGGTCATAATGGTTATTTGTTGTTTTATAGGATAATCGAAGTATTCTTCGTGCTAAATACGACGAGGAAGCTTTACTTTTTTTAGACTATCTTTTTTTTCCTTATATCAAATCTGCATGATTACAAGTGATGCAATGACACGGATGTTCAGATATGGATGGAACATCTACAAATAAATCCAAAGGGAATTTGTTGAGAGGACATTCGTAAGCTCGAACTGTTGATGCGAAAAGCAGCTCTTGATGAGAACCAAGAGGGTAAAGAAAAGGGGAGTAAGAGGAAGAAGAGCAAAAGTGAAAAAATATAAAGGTTGTAGATGTTCCACCCATATCCGAAGCTGATGAAGATGAAGGATTTGTAGAGGTTTAAGCTGATGAAGAAGAAGAAGAAGGTGATGTTGAAGATAAAGCTGAAGAAGAGGCCGAAACTGAAGGAGAAGAAGTTGCGATCCCTCTAACAGTGGAGCATAAATTAATGAAGGAAATAACACTACAAAAATCACATATTTTAGCACATTTTATTTTAAATCACATATTCAGACGAAACATAGAAGATTAGAAAATGATCACACAAACTATCTATATCAATATAATCCTCCATTTGATGCAATTTCATAGATCTTTACACCAATTGGACGTACACGAGAGAAATACGAAGAAATTGGCTAACGCTAGAGGAGTGTAATCACATCCACACATATATATTATGAAATTGTCAAGAGTTATTACCTTTCGAAAGGTACAAAACCATGACAATCGATATTTTAAATTTATATTTATATGTTAACGTACATTTCATTACCGGATATTTGCTGAGAAGTGGTGGGTACATATCCTCATCTAAACACAGATGAATTCACCAAAATAAAATTTCAACATTATGTCTCATGGTTGAGAGATTATGTAAGTACACATAGTTTCGTATAAATACATAAAATAATTTATGTTATAATAATCATTCATTTTTATCTTATATAGGTCAAAGTTTCAAATGAGAGACATCCTACATGGTTAAAAGATTTGGCTAATGGTCCTGGAAGAAATGTAATATGTTGGCCAATTATTTTTACTCGAGGTTACACATTCCACACTTACGAGTACATAAGACTTAGAAGTACGTCCAATTACGATGTTTGCATTAATAGTGAAATATAAGATGATAACTTCTACGCCATTTTGCACTAAATCCTACACGTGAAATATCTCATCTCGATGGATTGAAGGTAATGTTTTTTAAATTTTAGTGATTCGATCCAACCGTAGGACGTGGCACCCGAAAAAATTGATGGTGAGAAATTGACGTCAACCCAACACGACAATATGAAAAGCACAGTCAATTCATCACAATAGATCATACAGATCAAGTATGTTACGTGCACTATCAATCAACATTGAAACATAGAAGAGAGGGGTGGTGAATCGTAGTTAAAACTAAACCACAGAGAGTTATAAACACATAAGAAAAAGAAGATACATTGCAAGCTGATCACCCAGAGCCGATAAGTTTAATGGATCCAGACAATCGGGAAAAGATTCTTGCAAAAACTGATATAGATGGAGAATACATCCGCAATGGCGAAGAAGCTGAACCAGAAGATGTAGAATATAAACATGGCGATGAATTCAATGCACAATTGAAGGAATAATCGCCAATAGAAGAATCAACTAAAGAAGAAATGTGAATTGTATAATTGTAGTATCAAAGTTTTTAAATTTTTTTCATCACATATTAGTTTTTCAACGGGCATCCGTAGGAAACCCCAACGGAAACCCGTTGAATCATTCAATACTCGCCAACACTTAGAAAATTTTCTTTGTTTTTCAATTTGCAATGGGCATTCGTTGAAGCATTCCAACGGATCCACGCCGCAACGGATGCCCGTTGCAATGTTGTAACGGATGCCCGTTGCAAATGTACAATGAATGACCATTGGAAACTATCATAATGCCTATGCTTTGCTTAGTACCCTCGGGTACTAGTTTTCAACGGGCATCCGTTGAAATTGATAATGGATGCATGTTGGACAGAGGATGTAGTGTCATTTATGTCGTCCATTACTCGGGAATACACTTTTGACATATTTTTCAACGAGCATCCATTGGTATTTCCAACGGATGTCCATTGGAAAATTTTGTATATATGTCATTGATTAGTTTATTTCAACACAATCAAAAAACCAAAACAACAAATTCTCTCAAAAAATACCTAAACACTAATACAAAATGAGAGCTCAACGATTTATCGATCAAGATGGATTGTTGACAGGTTATGCAGGAACCCCGCCACCATTACCTCTGTCGCCATATTGTCCCTCATTACCTATATCGGTACCACCGATATTTGATGATAAAGAAGAAATGGTGGATACCGATGCCTTGATCGATACTTTCGACGAGCATCCTACTATTCCGATTATTGTTTCCCGAACGTCCTGACGGGACGTTATGGTAAGATATTAATGTCCTATACATATATTATATTTGAATTAATTATAACAATTGACTAATTATTTTGTTTAAATGTGCAGGTTTGATGTGGATGATGTGTTGAAACATACAAACAACAACATCATCCAAAGCTCTTTACAGGATCGAGTTTATTATTCTTAGCAAGTGACGTCCGAAGTTATACGCCGCCAATGGTGGTGTACATTCATCGCAAATTTTTTAATATAAAATGTAATTTAATATTATTATCGAATTTGAATAATAAATGTATTGAATTTAAATTTAATTTTGTAGCGCGTATAGATGGCGGAAGAAGGACATATAGCATATTTATAAAACATAGATGCACGATATGCAGGCTCGGTTGCGCTTGATGATGAAGAATATAATCAAGTTTTTGACTGGTCGAGCATATAAGCCGCCACCACCAAAGATGGTGGCGAAAACGCCTAGACAAGAACCGATTATTGAGTCTGATAAAACGCCTTCTAAAGGCATTGGCAGGGATAAGGATGAAGAATACACTACCGGTTTAGAAGAAATTTAGTTATCACATTTTAAAATTTTGTATAGATTTTTGTATATGTTAAAAAACCTTTTCATTTTATCTTTTATTTTTTTAAGAACAAAATTTGTTCTACTAGCAACAGATGCTCGTTCACAAGAGATCCAAAATTTAACAGGCATCCAATGCAAACTTACAAAATTTCCGTCAAGACCTTTGCAATGGGCATCCGCTGCAATGCACATATCTTTTTTATATATTAAAAAACCTTTTCATTTTATCTTTTATTTTTTAAGAACAAAATTCATTCTGCTAGCAATGATGCCCGTTCACAAGAGATCCAAAATTTAACAGGCATCCAATGCAAACTTACAAAATTTCCGCCAAGACCTTTGCAATGGGCATCCGCTGCAATGCACATATTTTCTGCCAATTATTTTCCAATGGTCTTCTGTTGAAAACATTTAGCATCCTCACTAATTTTTAGAAACAAACATATCTGTTGCAATGGTTTCTATTGAAGAGGTTACCGTTGATGTTGGGGCTGAGGAAACTCCAGAAGTTCCAGTCAAAGAAGTTGATGCAGATGTTTCTGTCGAAGTTCTACCAAATAAATAATATTGAGTCACAAAGGTCATTTGAGTCAAAAGGTCGCATGGGTCACAAAGGTCGCATGGGTCTTACGGGTCCAAATGTCGCATATGTCGCAAGGATCGCATATGTCCCATAGGTCGTATATTTCGCAAGGGTCGTATGGATCACATCGGTCACAAAGATAATCATTGTCACGAATAATGAGTCTAATAAATGAAGTAAATTTTATGTAGATCTTGGAGCTTCATCCGATGAGTATGATGAACCAATGATAATTAAATGAAATTTAAAACCATCTAAGGAAAGACAAGAGCCATATGTTGAACCTCCATCGACTAAGCCACCGGCAAAAAGACCAAAAACACTTGGAGAACAAAACCCACAAGGTGGACCAACAACAAGGGCAAAGAGAACAAGGTGGAGAGGGTGAGGAAGAGGTGTAGATAAAACTGTTGCTGCAGAACAACCCGCAGAAAAGGTGGTTCAAGAAACTATAGAACAGGTGGTTCAAGATCCCTATAGGGAGTCAAAATTTTATGTGGAAGCCCGAGGGATTGGAATAGGGAAAAATAACCCGAATTCTTCCGTTCATTGATGCTAGTAGTGCCCATTTGACTAGCTTATATAAATTTATGACGAAACCTCCCCAAGAGCGTTGGTGAAAATCCAAAATAGATTTTCCTTGGAGGCTTAAGTTTTAGGAGATCATACTAAAGGCTAAAGTATGGCTTGAGGATGATGTAAGTTTTTTTAACCCTTAGTCACGAAAGTCAAAAAGGTCACATAGGTCATTTTAGGTCATATGTATAAATGTGTGTCAATTTTTTTACAGCAATTCGATGAGGTGTTTTCGAGCTGTATAATCGCATCTGGAAATATTCATTTCAATATATGTCAAAGAGTTATTACGTTTGTGATCTTGATTTTATGCAGTCGGTTACGATGTGGATGGACGAGAGCATGGAAGAATTTTCGGATGTTCTTATGATTATTTGGAGTGTTCATATCCATTGAGAGATACATCGAAAACAATGGGGGAGTACGATGGCTTGCTCTCGATTATAAACATTCCCATCACTTCAAAATTGATATATACCTTGTCATTGGATAGCCATGAAAGTGGATTTGAAAAGTCAATGCATCACGGTATACGATTGTCAGAAAAGGTTGAAAGAGTCGCATATCAATCCGGCGACGGGGATTATAAGAAGAGCTTTGCCTAAGATGTTGCAAGTCGAAGATTTTCATTCCTTCACTTCCGGAGAAGATAAATGGTAGTACGAGTATTATGAAGGTCTATCATAGAACGAAACCTCTATCGACTGGGGTGTGTTCGCCTTCAAATACTTAGAATCCATTTTAACGGGAATGGAAGAGAAGTTCCCTTAAATTTGTGATTTCCAAATTGCTTCCATGCGTGAGAAGATTGTCGTTGAAGTATTTGCCAATGGAGTAATTATCAACGTACCCCAAGACCAACGCCTCCATCATCTCATCCTTGAACTTGATTCATATTTTTTTTAACTTGATTCATATTATTTGTAACTAACTTGTTTCATATTTTTTGAACTTGATTCATATTATTTGTAACTAACTTGTTTCATATTTTTTAAACTTGATTAATAAATTTTATTTTTTATTCATATTTTTTTTGAATTGATTCGAAAGAGTCGCAATGGTCGTATGGGTCGTAAGGGTCACATCGATCACATATGTCGAAAGGGTTGCATATGTCGCAAGGTTCAAGTGTCACAAGGGTTGCATATGTCACAGGGGTCAAGTGTCACAAGGGTTGCAAGGGTCGCATATGTCAAAAGGGTCGCATGGGTCGCATATGTCGTAAAGGTCGCATGGATCGAAAGGCTCGCATATGTCGAAAGGATCGCATGGATCGAAAGGCTCGCATATGTCGAAAGGATCGCATGGTCAGAAGGCTCGCATATGTCGAAAGGATCACATGGTCGAAAGGGTCGCATGGGCTGATAGGGTCGCATGGGTTGATAGGGTCGCATCGGTCATATATGTTGGAAGGCTTACAAAAGTCATATGGGTCACAAAGGTCACTAGGGTCACAAGGGAATGTCCCCAATAACCTTAGAGACATAGACTAAGAGAGGAGAGAGATGGGATTCAATCTCAAATGGTTGTGATTGTGAGAGTTAGAGTATTGATGAACCTTTTAATAGTAGAGATATGGATGAAAAAATGAGAGTGTGTCGTAGGCACATGTATTAAAAAAACATAGCTGGCATTTGAAAAGACATGAATCTAACATTGAAATGACAAGTCACAAGGGTCACAAGGATCCCATGGGTCGGAAGGGTCACATGGGTCCCATAGGTCGGAAGGATCACATGGGTCCCATGGGTCGCAAAGGTCGCATGGGTCTCATGGGTCGTATATGTCGCATATGTCGCAAGGTTCGCAAGGGTCGCATGGATCACATAGGTCCCATGGGTCGCAAAGGTCATATGGGTCCCATGGGTCACAACCGTCACATGGGTCATATGGGTCACATATGTCACGAGGATCGCACGGGTCGCATATGTCTTACGGGTCGCATATATCATAAGGTTCGCATGGGTTGTTAGGGTCACATGGGTCCCATGGATCGCATATATTGCATATATCGCAAGGGTTACAAGGGCAGCACGTGTCGTATGGATCGCATATGTCGCAAGGGTCGCATGTGTCGCATATATTGCAAGGGTCGCATGGGTCGTAAAGTCACAAAGTTCACAATAGTCCTTAAACGTCAATAAGGAAAAAAAGATGCGAACTTGACGAATTTATCGATTTATAATGATGAAAGGATGCAAGGTGTAGTCTAAATAATAAAATAATATAATATTACAAACTAACAGAACTTTTTTTTAAAAAAAAATTGGGGTTGTCAGAGTTGTCATGTTCCAAACATTGTCATGATGCTGGCATTTGAACTCGTTTGTCTCGTTGAAAATGGAGTTTTTTCGAGCCTCACCGGGTCCAAGAATCCTCCTATAATGTTCAAAGTCATCACCACGAAACTCCTTTTGAGCACTGACTTTTCCTCTTAATTCCATCAAATAGGATACGTTGGCACTGTACTTTGCTTTTACACTAGCTATCAATTCTTTTGCTGGAGGTGTTTCATATTTCCAGTATATTCCTCATTCAATTAATCTTTAACCAATTGTATTGTACTCTTTGTAGCTTCTGACGATTTAGATATAGGTGAACACTTATAAATAGAATAGTGTTTTCTCACACTAAACCGTTTGGAATTTGAGATTGATACCACGCGTAATTTCCACGTACAACCACTTCCGATAAACTTGTAACATACTTTCCACAACTTCGAGTCATAACTCAATGTTGTATATCTAAAAGAAGCTTCAAGTGAACCCTTCCTTAATATGCTTGTACATCTATTTTGCTATCAAAATCTTGCCCAATTTTAAATTGCAATTTATCTTCAAACTCTAACACTGAATTTCGATTGTTTGTCTTCTCGTAAACTACCATTTCCAAATTATTCTCACCATCACCATCCTTATGCTCTATTGAAAAGTTAGTAACAACTTCATTAATGCCATAAACACTTCATCAACGACCATATTCAAGGCACCACCACCATCTTCTCTTAACGCACTAGTATGTTCACTATCAGAATTATCCGAATCCAAAATATTTATTGTTCCGTCAGATTACTCCCAACTATAACTTTGTTATTTGAACCTACATTATCACAATCATCATAATCTATAAAACCTCCATTCTCACCTTTTCTAGCAATATTTCCAAAAGCAAGAATTAGAGGTTCAACTCCCTCGCAATTTCCATTTCACACTTCACACTTGCGAATTCTATCTCCACATACAACAGTTATCAAATTTCTCTTATGTGATCGAGCATATAACAAATAAGATGTTTGTCATTCATTATATATGTTGGATTCATATTTTCATAAATATTGGGCAATTAGCTTAACTTCAAATTCGTTGTAGTTTTTTCATCATAATCTTTGCGCATAACTCAGCAATAAGTTGCTAGTATTCAGACTAATCGGAGAATACTAGAAAAATACTCTCTGGTTTTTCTGAACTCTACTAACCCATTTAGATTCTCCATTTAAGGTTTTTCCCATTTACCATCACATAAAAAATAAATCAGTAATATTTTCTCATTCATCGAGTCCATTACACTTGTAACAAAAATATAAAAAGAGGATAAGTTTTAAGAACCACTGCGACCATGTGTTTCAATTTCAATATGACTTTGTGATCCAGTGTGACCGTGCGACCGTGAACTTTTTCATGCAATGTGACTCTGTGACCCACTGCGACTGTGTTTCAGTATGACTCAATTACCCAGGCACTACAAAAAGAACAGCAATTATCATAGACGGATCCGTCCGTTGATACGAATCTCCAACATATTGCAACGGATGCCTGAAAATGATCAACGGTCACGAATCCGTTGTAATTCGTTGAATTTTTCGACAAACGAGCAATGGACGCAATTTGTTGCATTGATATGTTGAAACTCCATTGGAAACCCTAAATGTTTTCCAACGGATGCCATTATCAACGGATGTCCATTGAAAAGTTAGAATTTCAAGGTTGTCGTTTGAATATTTCAATGTTACGTTTCATGGGCATCCGTTGAGGGTTCTAACGGATGTCATTGAAAAAATCACTATTTATTGATCGAAATCAAGACTTCTACCATCAAGCCATCAACACCAAATATATTTTCAAACAATATCATCTTCTTCAAATAATGATATATATAGATCGAAAGAGTTGATGTATAAAAGAAAAGATCACATAACCGAGGAAGTTACTCAAGAATTGTTACACGATTGGAGCAATTCAGAGTTCTCGTCGATGTGTGTTAACAACGTGAAACAATGTTATGTCCTTACAGAAGATGCAAAAATATGAAGTATCGAAGTCGATAAATTGTTTGCAAACATCATTACAAGGTGAGTTTCATAGAGAATTACGATTAAACACGATGAGAGATTTATAAGAATCCATAGAATACGGTGGAGATCGTGGGCATAAAAAAACAAAATGCCAAGATGAACGGTATAACTGGTATAAACGTAGTATTTTTTGGGAACTAACATATTAGAAATCACTGATATTTTATTATAATTTAGATGTTATGCATATCGTAAAGAAATTTTTCGATAACATCATCGACACTGTTTTAAATGTGACGGGAAAAACTAAGGATAATATACTATCAAGGAAAGATTTTAAGACAATATGTCGATGATCTCAGTTAGAGTTACGAGATGGAAGAGTACATGTCCCAATATTCAGATTGGTTCGATCATCGAAAACCACATTATTAAGGTAATTAAAAGAAGACGTTAAATTTTCAGGTGGATATGCATCGAACATTGCTCGATGTGTAGATATTGTTGGTTTGAGGCTGATCGGGTTGAAACGTCACGATTGTCATGTTTTTATGCAGCGAATCATTCCAATTGCATTTGTTGAGCTCTTACCACAAAATATTCACGATGTGCTATGCGGAATTAGCATATTTTTTAGGGAAAATAGAATAAATAAATTAAATAAAACTGAACTTTACCACTTTAATCTTATTTTTTCTGAACTTTCCTGCTCATCTGATTCCCCCTAAACTATCGTTACTGGTCCTATTCCCCCCTGAACTTTAAAAATTCATCCTATTCCCCCCTCCGTTAACTTTCCGTTAATTTTTCTGTTGAATATTTTTAAAACAGCCTATATCTCTCCAAACTATATGATTTCCAGCCTATTCCCCCTCAAACTCTATGAATTCCAGTCTATCCCCCACCCCCCGAACTATATGAATTCCCCCGAACTACCCTAAATATAAACTAAGCCTATTTCTCCCCGAACTATATAACATCTAGTTTATTCCCCCACGAACTATATAAACTCTAGTTTATTCCTCCACGAACTAAAATTGGGTGAAATCGGGGGGAATAGGCTGGAATTCATAGAGTTTAAGGGGAAATGGACTGGAAATCATATAGTTTGGAGGGAAATAAGCTGTTTTAAAAATATTTAACAGAAAAATTAACAGAAAGTTAACGGAGAGAAGAATAGGATGAATTTTTAAAGTTTAGGGGGGAATAGGATGAGTAACGATAGTTTAGGGGGAATCGGATGAGGGAGAAAGTTCAGGGGGAATAGGATTAAAGTGGTAAAGTTCAGGGGGAATAGGTTGTTTTCCCTATTTTATAAAGATATATGTTCAAGAAATTTTAAAAAGGATGATTTGGAATTAATAAAAAACAATATATCTGAAGTATTATGTTTATTGGAAAAAAAATTTATGTCTTCCTTCTTCGATGTCATGGAATATTTGCCATAGATTTACTAGATGAGACAATATTCGATAGGTCATTTCAATTCAGATGGATGTATCCTTTGAAAAGTTTTTCTTTCATCTAAAGAAAAAGGCAAAAAAAAAGCATTGGTTGAAGGATATAATGTTAAACAACCATTTTTGGAAGAAATCATATATTTCAACACATTTTATTTCGAGTTGTATATTCCGACGAAAGAAAAAACAATTTAGCACAATTTCCGAGATCTTTACACCGACTGAACATACAGGAAGGAAATCCGAAGAATACTGTCTAACACCAGAATAGTATAATCACGTCCACACATATATATTACTAAATTTTCAAGAGCTATTACCTTTTGGAAGGTACAAAATGATTAAAATCGATCTTTTAAACACAAATATATATTTAAAATATATATGTTGTTAACGTACTTTCATTACAAGATATTTGATGAAGACGTAATGGGTACATATCCTCATCTAAATGCAGGTGAACTCATGAAAATGAAAGTTCAACATTATGGATCATGCTTGAGAGATTAAGTAAGTACACATATATTCGTATGTTATAAATATATAAATAAAAAGTTATGTCATAAAGTATTCATTTGTTTTTATGTTATATAGGTCAGATGTCCTGATGAGAGACATCCTATCTGGTTAAAAGATTTGGCCAATTTTCCTGCAAGAAATATTTTGTGTTTGCCAATTTTGTTTACTCGTGGATACACATTCCACACGTATGAATCCCAAAAACATAGAAGCACATGCAATTCCGGCGTTTGCGTTAATATTGAAATACAGGGTGATAATTTTTACAACATTTTGCACCAAATCCTACAGGTGGAATATCTTGCTCTCGTTGGATTGAAGGTAATGATTTTTAAATCTCAGTGGTTCAACCCAACCGTAGGATGTGGTACACGAAAAAATCGATAAGGAGGAATTGACATCAATCTGGCACGACAATATGGTAAGTATGATCCATTCATCACAATAGATCAAGCAGATCAAGTATGTTACGTGCAATATCCAACAACATTGAAATGTCGAAGAAAGGAGTAGCGACCATAGTAAAGATCAAGTCGCGAGGAGTTATAAGCACAAATGAAAAAGAAGATTTGTTGCAAACCGATCATTCTAAGTCGATATGATTATTTAGTACAAACAATCAGGAAAAATTCTTATAAGAACTGATATATGGTGAATACATCCACGATTATGAAGACGTTTAACTGGAAGATGCTCAAGATGAGCATGGCGATGAATTCAATGAACATTTGAAGAAAGACTCGCCAATCGAAGAATCTGCCGAAGAAGAAATGTGAATTGTGTAATTGTAATATCTAATGTTATCTAACTTTTTTAAATTATTTTTTAACAACATATATTCAAGTTTTAACGGGCATCCGTTGGAAATGGCAACAAAAACCCGTTGAAACATTAAATTCTGCTTGGTACTTAAAACATTTTCAAGGTTTTCAAATTTTCAACGAGAATCCGTTGGGAAAATGCAATGGATGCATGTTTCCATCGTTTAGCTGGCCAACGGATGATCGTTGGTAGACGACAACGGATACGCATTGGTCCTCTGCAATAGATGCGAGTTGAAGGCTATCCAACGGGGGTCCATTGCTAGGTAGCAACGAGTGACCGTTGAAAATGGTCATCATTGCTATCCTACGCCTACAACATTGATTTTTTATCTCAACGGGTATCCACTGCAAGTTCTAATAGATGTTCGTTGAAAGGGGACGCGTACCATCGATATGTCGTCTGTTGTCTCGGGAACGCGCATTGCAACAGGAATTAGATGGAAATTGCAATAGATGCTTGTTGAGAAACGAACAGTCATGTCAATTAATTGTTTTCATTGAGGTGACGTTATTTGCAACGGGAATTCATTGCAATTTTCAACGGATTCCCATTGGATTTATCGTTGAACTGTTCATTTTTCAATACAATCTTAAAAAATTAAATTGTCTCAAACAAAAATTCTAAACACTTAAATATAATGAGAGCTCAACAATTTGTCAGTTACAATGGAATGTTAGTGGGTTTGTAGGAGCCCTACCACCGCCTCCACCGCCATCATATCGACACCACCGATATTTGATGAAGAAGATGATATAGTGGACATAGACGCATTGATTGACAGTTTCAACAGGCGTTCTTCAGTCCCCATTATTGACCCTAAACGTCCTGACGGGACGTTATCATAAGATTTTAATTAAAAAATTCATATTGTATTTAATTATAAATTTTATCTAATTATTTGGTGCTCACGTTCAAGTTTGATGATGACGATGTTCTGAAACATACGAACAACAACATAATACAAGGATCGCTACAAGATCGACTCTGTTATTCCTGCAGGTCATGCCAGAAGTTATACGCCGCCAATGGTGGTGTGCATTCATCGTAAATAATTTTGATATAAAATTTAATTTTAAAATTATTATTTACTTTTATTTATAAAATAATACATTACAATTTTATTTTGCAGCGCGCATATAGATGGCGGAATAAAGATACATTGGGCACCTATACAGCTTGGATGCATGACATGCAAGCCCGGTTGCGTTTGATGACGAATAATGCCAAGCGCAACTATTACAAAAAGAATGTTAAACCGATATGGGTAACAGATGAGGTATTCAACCAACTCGTCCAACATTGCGAGTTCAAGGACTTCAAGGCCAAGAGCGAGAAGGCTAAAAAATGTCGGTACGGCGAGAAAGTTCACGGGGATGGTCCGCATCGTCATTCCTCGGGATCGAAGTCATTCCTGAAATGAAAGAAAGAATTGATAAAATTTATTTTAATTAACTATTTAAATTTTATTGTTATATAAAATTTTTAACTAATTATATTACTATAATTTTACAGATGCAGAGGATGAGAAGAGAATCGACTCTTCTTGAGCTAGTCGTAGAAACCCATGCCAAGAAAAAATTCTTCGTCGGGGAAGAGATCGATGAACTTGAACTCATCGACCCTTGGGCGAAATTGACCGTGAAAACTGTGACGGAGAAGATCACATAACAATTACAAGCATGCGGTTCAACTTCTAACAATCTTTGTCCTTCACAAAAGGATAAAAGTTATTGAGAGGTAAATAATAAGATCATTTTTATTGTAATTCTTTATTTAAATAAAATATTTTCTAACAATATGCTAACTTTAATGTGTTTTACATTGTAATCTATTAGACCGTATAATGGGTGTCTATACTGTTTAGGTTTGTTCCAAAAGAATATCGTCGAGGACACCACGACGGTACTTCCAGTGGTCCAAGAGAGTCACATGCAACAATGATGTATCGAGAATCTCGAAACTACTCTTCAAGTAACGCAATCTGAGCTTCAAGAAACTAGAGTAAAGATGTGTTACATGGAGAGCATTATCGAGTTGCTCGCCGGTCAAGCATATTAGCCACCAGAACTGACGAGGGATATAACACCGAGACAAGACCCGATAGTTGACTCCGATGCAACCCCTTCACGAGGTGTTGGAAATCACAGGTATGAAGATGGCGCTACCAATTTAGATGATTTGTAGTAAAATGAATTTTAAATTTGTATAAACATTTTTTCAATTAATTGTTTTTATATTTTTGTTTATGAATTTTTAAAATATTTTTAAATTTTTTTCATCAAGTTATCAACGGATTCCTGTTGACAATTTTCGAAATTTTCAACAGGTATCCATTCAAGTTTTAAAATTCCCGCTATTTCTTTTGGCAACGGAAATCCGTTAAGCTCTTGCCATTTTTTTGCCAACGAGTATTCGTCACAATCTTTTTTAACTTCCTGCCATTTTTTGTTTCTGATGGGTGTCCAACGGGGTTCCGTTACACTCCGTTGAACGGTATCAATGGATAATATCCACTGCAAACCCGTTGTAAATTGCAACGGATATGGATTTTCAACGATCGATTCCCAATGGCTCCAAATATGTTGAAATTCGTTGGGAATGGCTCGTTACAACGGAAATATAGCCATTTGCAACGGATATATCCGTTGACAACACTACTAAAAACATGTAAATATCAATGGATTGATCAACGGATCCGTCCGTTGAAATATTTACCAACGGATTCCAACGGATCCGTCCGTTGAAATCTGTACCAATGGATTCCAACGGATCATTCCGTTGAACTATTTACCAACGGATCTATCCGTTGAAAATATTTACCAACGGATTCCATGGTGAACCGATGAAAATTCTTAAATTCATCAACGGATACCCGTTGCAATTTTTCCAAATGTCCAACGGATGCCTCTTGGAAAAAATCATGATTACAAAATTATGCACCTAAACATCTATTTTTTTTTCCAATCCGTTGAAAATGCCAACGGATGCCCATTTAAAAAATCATAATTACAAATATTCCAACGGATGAATCTGTCTTCATGTTTTCAACGAGAATCCATTGGAAATTTCAATGGATGCCCCTTGAAAAAACCGAAAGGTTTTGGTTTGGCATTCTTTGATTTTATATCTAACCGTTGAAATTTCCAACAGATGTTCATTGAAATTTCGGGTATTTAAGATGTTGAAACCACTCATTTTTAACATATTAAAAAAAACCTCTAAAATCCTATCAAAACGTCTCCCAAAAAATTTTAACACAATACGCTATGATGATTAAACGATTCACCTCTTATAAAAGATAGTTGCCTAGTTTTGATTGAACTACGCCATCATTTATTTTCGTAATACGGTATAAAAGAAGAAGAATACAAAGTTTTATATGATTTATATGATATAATATTTTATTTATAATGTTTGTTTTAAATATTAAATTAATGTTTTTGATAGATTTTGAATTAATATATTGAATTTAATACTTATTAAAAAATTATTTTTTAAAAGTTTTCATAAAATCGTCGGATGTCTTTTGATTATATATACAATCATAACATTAACGAGCATCTGTTGATATATTTAAAATTTATGCTCAAAACTACCAACGGGCACCCGTTGGCAATTTCCAATTTTTCTATTAAATCTTTTAATGTTCCAACGGGTATTCGTTGAAATATTCAACGGACATCCGTTAAAATTTTCAACGGATGCCTGTTGGAAATTTTTCAACGGATGCCTGTTGGAAATTTTTCAACGGATGTCTGTTGGAAATTTTTCAACGGATTTTTATCGTTGAAACTCCGTTGCAAATTACAGCGGGTGCATGTTTTCAATGATTGATTACCAACGGTCAAAAATCTGTTGAAATCCGTTGGAAATGGCTTATTTCAACGGAAAAATTGTCATTTTCAATAGATTTGTCCGTTGAAAATGACATATTTTTTGTAGTGAAGTGGCATGTTTTTTTATAGTGAGTGCGACCGTGCGATTTGATGAGACTTTGTGACCTAATGCGACTATGTGACTCACTGTGACCATGTGTTTCAATATGACTCTATGACCAGGTGCAACCGTGCGACTCGATGACTTTGCGACCCACTACAACCATATGTTTCAATATAACTCTATGACTCAGCGCGATCGTGCGACTAGATGAGACTTTGTGACCCACTGCGACCATGTGTTTCAATATGACTCTATGATCTAGTGCGACCGTGCGATTCGAAGATATGTCACTCACTGCGATCATTTGACTCACTCCATTTCACTCGATGATTCATTTTGACTACATCAATATAAGACTCGTTTTGAAAAAGAGAGAATGGAATATATATACATATTATTCACTACTCATTCAAGTTATCCAATTCACAAAATAAATATGAAAAACGTATTATATATACCAGGTTTTTCTACGAAATGTGTTTAATTCCAAAATTCTTTGTTGACGACAAACGATTTCAACATATTCGCGATGAATCTGATGTAATGTGGAAAAAGAATAATTTTCGCGCTAAAAAAGAGGGAAATTGAGATATTTTGGATGGAAGAGAAAAATTGAGTACATTGAAGTTGAGATTTTTTTACGACAACGTAGTCTTAATAGTACACCAAATATATTTTTTTTATTTTGTCCTTTGAATTTGATCATTTTCAAGACATGAGAAATGTCACATCATACGGACATCGTAATAGTTATTTTGACCCTATGGAAAATAATTACCAACCACAACGCCGACCTATCAAATCAAATTAAAATGTGAGCAATATAAAGGGCTCACGATGAAAGAAAAATTGAGTATGTTAATGCAGTAAAAATTGGATCGAGTTTTATGTATTTTGTTTCAGGTGGTTGAGAACATTGAGGGAGTTTGAATTCAAATCGAAGAAAGCTGGAACGAGTCAACTAAAAGAACAAGGAGAAGAATAAGGGATGATTTGAATCGACCGGATTCAATGCTGAAGATTTTCAGCACAACGGCGCAGCTAAAGACCAGGAGGTGGTTGTTGAGCTGTGAGAAAGGCAGATAAATTGATCTGAAATAAAGAAGGAAGATCAACGAGTCTAGAGGTTGCTGAGCCGTGAGAATGACAGATAAATTGATCTGAAATTAAAAATGAAGATCAACAAGTCTGTGGGGTATCGGGGAGTGCACGAAACAGAGAACAGGAAAGTTCAGAGTTTTAGGTGCACTTAAAATAGATACTGGGTTGAAAAAGGAAACAATTGTCAGTTGTATTTACACATTTAACTCAGGGGGAGTTAAATGGGTGAGAATCTTTAGTACATTGTAGAAAACAACAAGTGTACTTAAAGATTAACAAGTAAATAAACGTATACTGTTTGATACTTTCTTGTCCGATCGATTATTTGCTCATTAGTCATCTTCTACAAGATTTCAATTGGTATCAGAGCTGGTGACCATTGTTTAGAGTAAATTCTAAAATCTGGTTGGAGATCCAAGAAGAAGACTAAAATGGAAGGACCGAGAGACATGTACTCGTTTGGTAAACCAGTCATATTAGATTCGTCTAATTATGGGTACTGGAAAGTAAAAATGCGTGCAAGCATTCGAGGAATTGATGAAGACGCCTGGAGTGCAGTCAAAAACGGTTGGACGCCACCCACTGTTATCGACGAAAATGGAAAAGAGAAGGAAAAACCATCAGAACAGTGGACACCCAGTGAGAAGAGAAGTTCTACGTTCAACGCTAAAGCCCTGACAGCTATTTTCTCCTCAGTAGATATAAATGAATTTAAACAAATTCAAGGGTGCGAGTCAGCAAAGGAGGCATGGGACACACTAGAAACCATCCACGAAGGAACAACTAGTGTAAAAAGAACAAGGTTAGATATCTTAGAACACCAGTTTGAAAAATTGGAGATGGGAGAATATGAAAGTGTGAAGGAATTCAGTGGACGGATGAATGCGATTGCCAACAAAGTAAGTGTACTGGGGCAAAATCTGGATGACAAAAAACTCGTTAAGAAGCTGTTAAGATGTCTCCCGAAGAAGTTTCACGCTCAGAAAGTGGCAATGAATATGTCATTGAATACAGACACAACTAGTTTCAAGGAAATAGTTGGAATCCTAGCAGCGTATGAACTAGAGGTGCAATTGGAACAAGGAGACATAGCCAAAGAAGGAAGCAAGGGAGTCGTGTTACAAGCTATTTCAGAAAACACCAGGTTAGATAATCTTGAAGAGAATATTGCATTACTAACCAAAAGATTTGGAAAATTAATGAAAAGGAAGTCAGGAACAAGAAGATTCTCCACTGAAGATACAGGAGTCAGAAAAGAGAATAAGTCAAATTCCCAATGTCATGAGTGCAAAGGCTATGGGCACTTTAAATCAGACTGTCCAAGTATTACAAAAAGGGAGAATATGCTGAAAAACCTCAGAGAAACACAATGCTTCAAGTGCAAGGGGTTCGGTCACACAAAGAACGAATGCACTGAAAATAATGCGGTGAGAGGAAAATCACTGATTATGCTAAGTGATTCCAGTTCTGAATCTGGAGAAGAATCAGAAGAAGAACAGTCCAGTTTCGTCGCTTTCATAGGAATTATTGATGAGGATGACAAGGAAAGCGAAAAAGATGAACTGGAAGAGAATGATGAAGTTGATGTTGAAATGATCTATAATGATTGGATCAAGATGGGAAAGCTAAATGTCCAACTGTTGAAGGAAATTAAAGCCTTGGAAACTCAAGTTCAAGAAATGAAAAATGAAGTGCTGGCTAAGGATGAGGAAGTGCACTTTGTTAAAAGACAACTAGAGGAAACCAATAAACAACTGAAAATGTTGTCAAACGGAACTAACAAATTGGACCACCTGCTGTCAATCGGAAAAATGAAAGGTGACAATCACGGGGTAGGCTATGTTGAGAATTCAGGCAGAACAGAAAACAAATTTGTATCTGGAGGAAATTTACAAGAAAAACAAGCAATCTACAACTCACCAAAACCTAGTCGGAATCAGCAGAATTTTGACAAAAAAAAGAATTGGAGTCATCATGGTACCAAGCATAGAGAACAGAATCAGAGAGCTCTTCATCATTACAACCAGAGCAGAAACATATCCATGTCAAATTCTGGTAAGTATGGGTGGAAACATCAATATGGTAATTACCGAAGAAGTAGATCGATCATCTGTTACTTCTGTGGAATCAAAGGTCACAAACAACGTACATGTTACAAGAAGAACAGGTATGATGCACGCAAGTCTCCAAAGATCAAACAAGTTTGGGTTAGGAAGAGTGATCTGAACTGTTACGTTGCATACATTTCTGCTCACAAAGAAAACACAAATACCTGGTATTTTGACAGTGGATGCTCACGGCACATGACAGGTAACAAAGACTTACTGTCAAACTTTGTTGAAATAAAAAATGCAGGAAGTGTAGTTTTTGGAGATGGCAATAAAGGAAGAATTCTCGGCAAAGGAGATCTTGTATCACCAGGACAGCCAACACTAACAAATGTTCAATTTGTTGCGGGCCTAACAGCTAACTTGATCAGCATCAGTCAGCTATGTGATAGCAATCACCAGGTTAAGTTCACTAACAAGGAATGTTTAGTTATGAATTCTGACAACAAGTGTGTGCTTACAGGTTCGCGATCTTCAAACAACTGTTATGTTTGGACTGAAGATAAGGTGTGTCTCAAAGCAACAGATGATGCACTGTCATTATGGCATCAGCGTCTAGGACACGTGAACTACAGATCGTTAGTGAAATTGTCAGACTCTGCTGCTGTAAGAGGAGCGATCATGGAAAAGAATTTGAGAATGATTTCTTCAACAAATTCTGTCAAAAACATGGAATCATACACGAGTTTTCAGCGCCAAAAACACCACAGCAAAATGGAGTTGTTGAGAGGAAGAACAGAACATTACAAGAAATGGCACGAGCAATGCTTTATGGAAAATCTATCTCCATTCGATTCTGGGCTGAAGCGGTAAATACGGCATGTTACATCATAAATCGTGTATATCTTCGGCCAGGTATGTCAAAAACTCCATACGAGATCTGGAAAGGTAAGAGTCCCAATTTAAGTTATTTTCACATATTTGGGTGCACTTGTTATGTTTTGAATGATAGAGACTGTCTTGGAAAATTTGATGCCAAGAGTGACGAAGGAATTTTTCTTGGTTATGGAAAAAACCCCACTGCTTTTCGAATTTTTAATTTAAGAACAAGAAAAGTAGTTGAATCAGTAAATGTCGTGTTTGATGAAGATCATTCCACTGAATGTGTTATTTTTCCTTTCTCGACAGGAACTATACAAGAACAGTCAAATTCACCACAGGATCATTTAAGTGCACCTACAGAACAGCACATGATAGACAGTGAAACAGACGGAGATATTTCAGAACAGGAGAGTCATCCAACAAATGTTGAGCGATTTACGGTACATAGAAATCATTCTATAGATGATGTCATTGGTAATCTTGAGGATGGAATACGCACACGAAACAAACCACGAATTAATTATCACGACATGGTTAAGTTTGCATGCTTTACGTCACAGATAGAACCCAAAAATGTTCGTGATGCGTTAGATGATGAGTCATGGATTAAAGCAATGCATGAGGAATTAGAGCAATTTGTTAGAAATGATGTCTGGACCTTGGTTCCCAGACCATTGCATCAAAATGTCATAGGGACAAAATGGGTATTTAAAATAAAACAAATGAACAAGGGGAAATTGTCCGCAATAAAGCTAGATTAGTGGCACAAGGTTATACTCAAGTAGAAGGAGTAGATTTTGATGAAACCTTTGCGCCAGTAGCTAGACTGGAATCTATTCGTTTGTTGCTCGGTGTTGCGTGTTTCTTTGGCTTTAAATTGTTTCAGATGGATGTAAAGAGCGCATTCCTCAACGGTATACTTCCAGAAGAAGTATATGTCGAACAGCCAAAAGGATTTGAAGACCCACACAATCCAGATCATGTTTATAAGCTCAAGAAAGCTTTGTACGGACTAAAACAAGCACCTCGTGCTTGGTATGAAAGGCTCACAAATTTTCTTGTGCAAAATGGCTACAAAAGAGGGGGAGTTGATAAAACTCTATTCATTCATAATTCAGATGGTATTTTGTTGGTTGTTCAGATCTATGTGGATGATATTGTATTTGGTTCTAAATCGCAGGAAAAAGTAAACTGGTTTGTGGAGACTATGAAGCGGGAGTTCGAAATGAGCATGTTTGGAGAATTGAGCTATTTCCTTGGACTTCAAGTAAAACAGTTAGATGAAGGGTTGTTTATCTCTCAAAGCAAATACGCCAGAAATCTGGTGAAGAGGTTCGAACTGGATCAAAGTAAGTCAGCTAGTACACCAATGTCGACGACAACAAAACTGACAAGGGATACAGAGGGTGAAGATGTCGAGGTTAAGCTATACCGAAGTATGATTGGTAGTCTATTGTATCTTACTGCAAGTAGACCTGATCTGTGTTTGAGCGTAGGAATCTGCGCTAGGTATCAAGCCAAACCAAAGAAATCCCACTTGCTTGCGGTTAAAAGGATTATCAAATACGTCAAAGGTACTGCAGAGTATGGGTTACTGTATTCCAAAGATACTAATTGTGAACTTGCAGGTTTTAGTGATGCGAATTGGGGAGGAAACGCGGATGATCGGAAAAGTACTTCTGGGGGTTGTTTCTTTCTAGGAAACAACCTGGTCTCATGGCAAAGCAAAAAGCAAAACTCAACGTCACTTTCTACTGCTGAAGCTGAATACATTGCTTTGGGAAGTTGTTGTACTCAATTGTTATGGATGAACCAAATGCTTATGGACTACGGTATGAAATCAGAACTTTTACTGCGTGGTGCGGATAATACTAGTGCAATTGATATCTCTAATAAATGGGTTCATGAAGAAGGAGAAAATTACTGTCATGTTTGCATGTTTTAAGTACACTTAAAAGATTTCTGTCCCATGGCTGAGTATTATCGTGTTCTCTAAGTAGTACAGTTTTTTTAAGTGCACTTAAAACCACACTTACTCCTCTGACAAATTTACTTGTATTTTACGCAAAAATAATATTTGTATTTGTCATGAGTATATGCTCGGGTCTAAGTTGGGAAGATATTCAGTTTCAGTTATAACGTCCTATGACACAAAGCCGCAAATTGTGCTTAAATACTCCTCTATGTATTCATAAGAGTATACCTAAACAAGGGTAGTCAAGGAGCTTGTTATATGAACAAAAGAATGTCTATACAACGTCCTAGAAGCTGTGATGGAGTGCTGACTAATAAATAAATAAATAAATAAAAAGGGTGATGAAGAGAAACAGATTGTCTTAAGTGGAGAACATATTTCTTTAAGTGTACTTAAACATTCAGCCGTTCACAGTTCTTAGCTAATTCTTCATGTTTTTATTTTTCTGTTTCAGAGATCATTCATCATGTTTATGTCAAGTTTTCCTTGATCTGACAAGCAAAAGAATATATACCTGAGTGTTTTTTTTACAGGCGGTTGTTTTATTGTGATGAAAAGTTTGTGGGCTGATGTGAGTGGGCATTAAATTTGAAATTTTCAAAAATAACCCTTATTTCTCTGAAACTGACTCTTTATTCTGAAATTGCACCTTACACGCCAAAACCGTTTCATCTGTCTTCTTTGGTTACATCTAAGAAACCCTAACATACTTCTCTCGAGAAAAAGAGTGCGATTTCTTCCTTGTGCAGACAAAAATTCTCTCCAAAAATGCAGACACGAAGTGCAGCTCCTTTTGGCCTTTCACCGAACGATTCAATCGTAGTCGACGGCAAAGAAGTCAAACTAAAGGACCTTCAGTTTACTCGCAATCCACCGCGGGTGAATGGTCGAAGATACAAGGTAATGGCGACAAAGCGTTTTGCTCCGAACAAACAGCAAAATATGCGCCCTGGAGCCTCCTCACTGGTTCACATCCGTACTCACATGGATAGTGACATTCGAGTACCCGTCGACACGGCTGCTCAGACGAATCCACCAACAGTGTTGTCTGAACCTGGAAATGCATCTACATCAGGACACCCTCCTAGTCCTGTCACTGCTCCCTCTGCCAGTCCAGAACCATCAGATCACCAGAAATCGCCGGAAACAGAACGCAATATTCCGGTATCAGAAACGCAAACCCCTCCGGCTTCACGAAGAGGTACACCTCTCTCTGTTTCCGAGGCTTACTCACAAAAATTTTACAAGGAAACGTATAAGAGTAGGTTTTGGACATTAAAGGAAAGAGAAATTTTCTCTGAAAAGGGGTTAAGCGTTCAACAATTTCAACACTTGTCTGTTTGGAATAAGATATAGTCATCAAATCACGTGAAAACAAAAACAAAAAGCGGAAAAAGGGTGCAACACGAGAGACAAACACAAATAGAAAATAGGAAGCAAAGGAAATATCCGAGACACAAACGCAACGCAAGCGGCGTATTGACAAGAAATGACATTCGTATCCTAAGAAACTCAAAAGAGTAAAAATTAACAAGTAAATAAACGTATACTGTTTGATACTTTCTTGTCCGATCGATTATTTGCTCATTAGTCATCTTCTACAAGATTTCAGAGGACATTGAAGTTGAGATTTTTTTTTACGACAACGTAGTCTTAATAGTACACCAAATATATTTTTTTATTTTGTCCTTTGAATTTGATCATTTTCAAGACATGAGAAATGTCACATCATACGGATATCGTAATAGTTATTTTGACCCTATGGAAAATAATTACCAACCACAACGCCGACCTATAAAATCAAATTAAAATGTGAGCAATATAAAACCACACAATTGAATGAGTAGCCATAACACTTTAATTACTCTCGAAGGCGACCATATTCACAATGTCTCTTATGTAGGCTCTATATGTACACCCTTGTGTTTTCTATATCTCTCCCTCTCTATATATTTATATATCGTATAGCACCCAAAATACATAAATTTACATTATAATAAACCACTTTTCTTCCCCGGTTAAACTTCTTGATCGTGATAGTTAGGTAAATTTGTCATTATATCAACATTTTTAAAGGTTTTAAGTTTTGTTCTGAAGCCAGTATTAGGGTTTTCAGAGTTTTTTTTAACAAAATCTTGAGTTTTTTCTTTTTTTTTTTGCAAAATTCAGGTCGTAACCTCGAAGCAAGTATGAAGATAGAAGTTAAAGAGACGGAGATGGTGTGCCCGGCTAAAGAAACACCTGGAGGGTCTATGTGGTTGTCCGAAATCGATCTATTTATCCCCAATATCCACAACAACATCGTGCATTTCTACAGGACGACGGCAGATTCAAATCATTCGAGCAGAGATGAAACGACTCGGATTCTCAAACAGTCTCTCAGTGAAGTCCTCGTCCCGTTCTATCCTGCGGCCGGGAGGCTCGGGAAAGACGAAAATGGACGAGTTCAGATCGAGTGTAACGCGAAGGGGGCAATATTGTGGTGGCTG
>CM071869.1:1930784-1952358 GCA_036759665.1 Gynandropsis gynandra
TTCATTCTTCCATTTCCTTGCCTAATCCAGAACATTTTGGTCCAACAAGTGCCTGATATAATCTGCAAATCTGAACCCCGAGAAAACACTCCGTCATGGATTATATTAGAGAAGCGTTACATGGCCAAGATGCCGTCCGCATCAACTGCTGCAGCCTCAAAGAACAACTTAGTTCAGGAACTTCAAGATCTTCGCCGAACTGTGTCGGACACCCTGAGCGACATGCTTCGCAAGATAGATGTTCTCATCTTGCGTTCCCAGAGTAATCAAGAGCTCTTATTTTTGCTATGTCATGTGTTTTTGGTTTGTGTTGGGACTAATTTGTTTGAAATCTTATCACATAAACAGGGGGAGACATACAACGAGAAAAAGAAGCAGAGGAAGAAACAGAGGTTGAAGAGATTCAGGAGGAATCTTCTTCAAGGAGAAACAAAGGAAAACGGAAGAGAACCTGATCTATCTCACTGTTTTTTTAAGTGCACTTCAAAGACATTTAATTAAGTGTACTTAATGACTTTTATTTCCCTATGCTTGATGACTTGGACTAGGGTGTTAAAATTCGTACTATGATATGCGTGGATGTTTTTACTGCAATATTTTGAATTTCTTGTGTTTCTAACGATTAGGTGTTTTTGTGATAAGAATTCAAAAAAGGGGGAGATTGTTAATGCAGTAAAAATTGGATCGAGTTTTATGTATATTGTTTCAGGTGGTTGAGAACATTGAGGGAGTTTGAATTTAAATTGAAGAAGGCTGGAACGAGTCAACTAGGAGAACAAGGAGAAGAATTAGGAATGATTTGAATCGACCGGATTCAATGCTGAAGATTTTCAGCACAACGGCGCAGCTGAAGACCAGGAGGCGGTTGCTGAGCCGTGAGAATGACAGATAAATTGATCTGAAATTAAAAATGAAGATCAACAAGTCTGTGGGGTATCGGGGAGTGCACGAAACAGAGAACAGGAAAGTTCAGAGTTTTAGGTGCACTTAAAATAGATACTGGGTTGAAAAAGGAAACAGTTGTGAGTTGTATTTACACATTTAACTCAGGGGGAGTTAAATGGGTGAGAATCTTTAGTACATTGTAGAAAACAACAAGTATACTTAAAAATTAACAAGTAAATAAACGTATACTGTTTGATACTTTCTTGTCCGATCGATTATTTGCTCATTAGTCATCTTCTACAAGATTTCAGAGGACATTGAAGTTGAGATTTTTTTTTACGACAACGTAGTCTTAATAGTACACCAAATATATTTTTTTATTTTGTCCTTTGAATTTGATCATTTTCAAGACATGAGAAATGTCACATCATACGGACATCGTAATAGTTATTTTGACCCTATGGAAAATAATTACCAACCACAACGCCGACCTATAAAATCAAATTAAAATGTGAGCAATATAAAACCACACAATTGAATGAGTAGCCATAACACTTTAATTACTCTCGAAGGCGACCATATTCACAATGTCTCTTATGTAGGCTCTATATGTACACCCTTGTGTTTTCTATATCTCTCCCTCTCTATATATTTATATATCGTATAGCACCCAAAATACATAAATTTACATTATAATAAACCACTTTTCTTCCCCGGTTAAACTTCTTGATCGTGATAGTTAGGTAAATTTGTCATTATATCAACATTTTTAAAGGTTTTAAGTTTTGTTCTGAAGCCAGTATTAGGGTTTTCAGAGTTTTTTTTAACAAAATCTTGAGTTTTTTTTTGTTGCAAAATTCAGGTCGTAACCTCGAAGCAAGTATGAAGATAGAAGTTAAAGAGACGGAGATGGTGTGCCCGGCTAAAGAAACACCTGGAGGGTCTATGTGGTTGTCCGAAATCGATCTATTTATCCCCAATATCCACAACAACATCGTGCATTTCTACAGGACGACGGCAGATTCAAATCATTCGAGCAGAGATGAAACGACTCGGATTCTCAAACAGTCTCTCAGTGAAGTCCTCGTCCCGTTCTATCCTGCGGCCGGGAGGCTCGGGAAAGACGAAAATGGACGAGTTCAGATCGAGTGTAACGCGAAGGGGGCAATATTCGTGGTGGCTGAAGCTGATTGTACTTTGGATGATATGTTGGATATTGGGGAATCTGGTCCAGTCTCCAAGTTTAGACCTCTTATTCAACCTGTTGATTACTCCGAGGACATATCTTCCCTCCCCTTGGTTCTGAGTAAGGTACTATTATAATCTTACAACGGATTAATCTATACGATTCTTTGTGTGTATATATATGTATGAATATGTGTTTGATATTTTTCAAAGGTGACGTATTTCAAATGCGGAGGAATGTGTCTTGCGGTTGCAATGCATCACCGGCTCACGGACGGTTCATCCGCCGCGCACTTCACTAAATCATGGGCGAACGTAGCTAGTGGTCGTCCCATCGATGAACCGATCCACGACCGCAGATCCATCAGTAACTTAGCGTTACAGTCCCCTAAGTTTGATCACCCTGAGTACGACACTCTCACCATGTCCGGCAATTGGAAACCTAAATCAACTCCTGTTGACATTTCCACTGCTTATTTGAAGATCTCCTTTGAACAGATCAACGCCATCAAGGATAAGGCAAACATTGATGCAGACGCCAACGGCCAAAAGTATAGCGTTTACGAGTCTCTCTCTGCCCACGCGTGGCGTTGCGCGTGTAAAGCCCGTGGACTTCCTGACGACCAAAAGACATCACTGGTCTTCCCCGTAAACGCGCGGCTAAGGCTAAGTCCTCCGGTACCACGAGAGCTATTCGGAAACGTCATCCAACAGTCAGCTCCGGCAGCGTTTTCCGGTGAGATTCTGAAGGAATCGCTGTCATCCACGGCGGGTCGGATTCGGAAGGCCATATTGGAGAAAGACGATGAATACATAAGATCCGGGATTGCTTACTTGCGCGATAATAAACTGACCCACGGACGTAGGCCAGGGATGAATCCTAATATAGCTGTAGTGAGCTGGAGTCAGATGCCGATGCATGAGATAGATTTCGGGTGGGGATCGCCGGTATATGTAGCTCCGGCGAGTATACGGCCTGAAGGCAAAATGTACATTTTAGCAGCTCCATCGAAAGAGGAAGGGTTGGCGCTTTATGCTTGTTTGGAGATTCCACATATAGAGCCTTTCAAGAAGTTTTTCTACGACTTTTGATTAATCTTGATGTCTCGTAATAGAATAATAAGTCGAACATTTGATTTTCCACTCTAGATTATGCGTTCTGTTTTGTAATGCCTTACTCTTCGTTGTGTTAAAAAAACAAGGAAGAGGAATTAAATGTCCTTTTCCGATATATTATATGAATTAGGTATTATTTTATTTTAAAATATTAGATACTAACCAAAAACATCCTTATTTTGAATTAAAAAATAATTGTGTTACTCCTGGAAGTGTTGTTGAAATAAAAAATCAACTTCTTATTAAATCCGTCATATATTCACATAATTCATAGGATTTGGTCATAATTTAAAAATTAATGATCCAACATATATAATATATAGACTAGTTTTGTACCTGTGCACGAAAAATATTATTTTAGATAAAAATTGAAATAAAATTTAAATAAAAATTGTTACGCACGGAAAATATTATTTTAGGTAAAAATTGAAATAAAAATAAAAATTGTAGACATATGTTTAACTTTATAGTAATGTTTAACCTTATAGTAGAAGATATTATTAGAAGATATTATATGTTTAATCTTAATATTATGTATATATATTCACGACTATACAAATTTTAACGTGATAAACAATTAGAAACTACGCAAAATTTTTCAAAGCCATTTCACATTTAATCAACACAATTCTAACCACCAAATATACGAAATCTAATCTAACGATCCAACATTCCTCTAATACGAATGTTATAAAAGAATGAGGATTAAATATCACCAAATCAAGGGACATTTCTAAACTCATTTCACACAATCTCCTTTACCATCATGAAATACAGACACTACAAAAAAAATTAAGATTTACGGACTGAAGAATCCGTCCTTAATCCGTGGCCAAAGGTAGTCCGCAAACGAGCGTCGCCAAATGATATCCGTCTGTAATTTGTTCGCAATTAAAGACAGAAATTTCAGTCTGCAAATCGTCCGTAATTGTAGACCACTATTTCGTCCGCAAATCGATGGAAAAACGACCAAAATACGGTCTCTCGATATGCTGGGGAAATTGTTTTTTAGAAATAATTACGTACAAGCTAAGGTCGTTCGCAATTTTTTTAAATAAAAAAATAAATTGAAATTAAATTTGATTACATTAAATTTTAAATGTTTGTACATAACGATAATTAATTAAAAAGCATATGAGTAACATTTGTATTACTAATCCGTTGGAGGTATTTCTGAATCGTCGTGACCAGAATTATTGTTATAAAATGCATCCCAATCGATGTTAGGCATTTGCGCTTTCATCATGCGCATGAACTGTTCAATCCATCTTTCTGATCATTCAGCTCGCTTTTGTGATCGTTCAACGTCCTTTCGTGCTTGTTCAACTCGCCTTTCGGATTCTTGTTGCGCCTCGAACACTTTCGATAACATATTTCGGAACTCGTATTCTGATACTTTTTCTTTACCTTTGGAGAAACTTGAATGTTTTTATGTCATTCCTCCAAGACCGAAAATACGACCTTTGTACGGCGTAACTTGTTGTAAAACAAATATCGAGATTTAATGATAATTATAAATAGCAAAATTGTATTATATAGAAATATAATTAATTTACCGCGAGATACAACTTGTTATGTTCTTCGTAACTAAGGGAAGTTTGTGTTCCATCTACTCTCGGCGGAATTTGGGATACTCGTTCTACTGTCATGTTTTCAACATCATCGTGAACACGTTTTGCCCTTGAATCTACCCACGAACAATCAAAATTCTTAACGTGCGTACGTTCCAGCAATTCTACGTACGATGGTTTGTATCATTTCTCTTTTGCCTAAAACAAATAAAAAATATAAATTTAATATTAATCAATTTTAATTGTATAAATGCATAAAAATATTATAAAGCTTACCAAATATTCGTATACTTCCGCAAAAGAATGAGATCCTGCGGTATGTGCGCTCATCCTGTATCATTCTCTATCAGAACAATGGGATTTACTTGCTCGTTCGCTTTTTAGATTAAATGTTGGATCATCCTATTATGCGCACATCTGGTCCCAAACATCGTCGACTATCCAAATGGGTTTTCCTTTCGTCTCTCGATATTTTTTACAATCGTTTACGAGAGATCTGAGACGAACTTCCGCAACCCGTTCAAATCGTACTTTACTAGTCCGGTAATCTCGGGATTCCAATAAATATTTTGTTGAAATAATGAAAAGATTATTTTATTTAAAATATAATTTGAATTATTTGATAAAATTAAAAATTATTTAAAACATACCACAAATGATTTCCACCATCGTTCCTTAATTTCTGGGTCGGTTTCCATCCAATTGTAACAAGGCCGATCATAATGAGCTTTCATTGTCTTTGTTATATGACGAGAAAGTTGATCGTATCCAAACCCACAAATCAAAATGAAAAAAAATAACATTTAATTAACTATTTATAAATTGACATTTGAACGTAAATATACGTACCATTGTGCGTCGTTTTCACGAGTAAGGTCTAAACAAAGAAGTTTGTGTTGTTTCTCATCCATTTATAAAATTTCTTCTACGGTTGGTTCATCATGCATCTAAGGTTCATGATGCATTACCGGTTCGACTGGTGGTTGCATTTGCTGATAATAAGACATATATTTGCACCGATTGTATCGATCTAGTGTTCCGAATGAAATTTGGATGCATGAATTCAGTAAATCCCGAAACAGAATGTCGTGAATGAGATGACACATTACCACTTTCTTCAGAATCAGAGCGGTTTCTCGTTTTACCACATCTTCCAACTCGATGCGGCATACTGAAATGTAAAATTAAAACATTACGTTTTCAATGTCTTTGAAACATTTCAACAAACACTTTAACTACATATTACATCTATAACCACAAAAATTTTCAAACTCTTTCAAGCCTTTCAACAAACAATTAGACTACACTTATTCCAAATCTAACTTAATCTATTCAAAATCTAACTAAGTATAATACAAATCTAACTTAATCTATTCAAAATCTAACTAAATATATTAGAAAGCGTAAAATTATGTTAAAACTAACCTGAAAAGTGTCGGGGACGGGGGACAGGACGAGACAAACTGTCGTGGGTCGAGGGACGAGACGGGATGGGACGAACAGCAGTTGGGACGCAAAGGTTGGGATTGGGGTGATGGACGGCGGCTGCTGGGACTGGGGCGACGACACGTCGACTGGGATTGGGGCGATAGGGACCACGACGAACGCGGTCGGGGACACAATCGACCCGTTTGGGGACACAAACGGCTAGGACAGAGGCGACGACGCGGCGCAACGAGAACGTAGTCGGGTACACAATTGGCTGAGATAGCGGCAACGACGCGGCGTGACGGGGACGATGAACGTGGTTGGGGACACAATCGGATGGGACAGGGGAGATGAAACGGCGCGACGAGAACGCGATCGGGGACACAATTGGCTGGGATAGGGGCGATGATGCGGCGCGATGGGGACGATGAACGCGGTCTAGGGAAACGGACAACGGCGCAACTAGGAGGGAGAGATCGTTGGAAAGGGAGAGAGTGACGGAGAAAATGCCTAAGTGTTGTTCCCGTCGGAATTTAAAGGATTTTACGAACGGAAGGTCGATCCCATCTGTAAATCGTCTGCAATTGTCGCTGACCTGACCGTCCGTAATTCTAGATGGTTGAGGTTTGTCTGGAATTGCCAGAGCTGGGACGGGATGAGACGAATTGTCGTGACGGGATATATGGGACAAACTCCCGTCCGTAAAATCTTTCTCCATCCATGACTCGTGTTCGTTCGTTCGTCTATTTCTCTGTGCTTTGAATATCCGTAAACGTTTAACAATTCATTAAGAAATAGAAACAGTGCTTTGAATATCCGTGTACATTTAACATGAATATTCGTAAACTCTCAATACCAAATAAGCTGATTTAACAATTCACTAAAAAATAGAAACAATGCTTTGAATATCTGTAAACAGTTAACATGAATCATCATCTTCAGAGTCTCACAATTGTTCCGTCGACTCTTGTGTTTCTGTATCTGGTTCAAATTCGTCTTCTTCTTTTTCTTCAATCTCTTCATAAAGATCATCTTCATTTCTTTCGATTTCTTCCATTTCACCGTGTATAAGTGCTTCAACAGGTGCCTCAAGAATAGCAACAATCTCGGTCATTTGTTGTTGTTTTGACAATTTTTGTTGTTCTATTTATCGATAAATTTGCCCCTTGGAAGTATCTTCATTGTGACACAGCAACCTGAAGATCTTCTAATATACGATTAGAAAAAGTAACAAACTTAATCGTCTTGTGATGCAAGAATAAAAGGCTCGTATTTTGCATATCTTCGTGTGGAGCTAACTTCTAAAACGCATAATTTGTTTAATCTTGTTCCGTGATCGATTATTGGATCGAACCAATCACATCGAAATAACATCACTTTTAAACCGATGTAACCTATAAAAAATATAAAATATGAGTCAATAAAATCCAAAATGACATATGTGGTAAGGATAACATTGTTTTAAAGTTGTTATGAAAACTTGGATATTCCAATTGCAAAATTTCCTTCAAAATCCCATAAAAACTTTGTTCATTGGATAATGCACAATAGCACCATTCACACATACCATAGTTCATCGTTGCTTCAATTTCCTATGTTTGTAAGTGTGAAAATTGTAACCACGTGTAAAATACATAAACTTTCACAATCGGTCCTTTGGCAAGATCTCGTAGCCACAACGGGTGATTGCCCATCTCAACCTACAGTACGTGTAAAAACTCAGATACATCGTCGCAATATTACAAAAGTTATTTATTTATATGTAAAATTTCCTTACTTACATATCTTCTGATCCATGTGGATAAATTCCTTTCTTTAAGTTCTTAGAGTTGAGATTCATCAATGTTCATATAGGTATTCTTAATATATCATCTAATATCCTGTAAAAAGAAACAAAATTCTATAAATATTACAAAAAGAAACAAAATTCTCATTGTGATAACCATAGTTATAGGATTTTACCTTTCAACCGAAAAGCATCTGTTTCCTCCATGCAATATGGAAAAGCCAGTCGACCATGCGTTGTCCATCCAGATAACATACCATAAGCTGGAAAATCACTTATTGTCCACATAAGAACAACTCGTAACATAAAATTTTGTCGCCTTGAGACATCGTACGCATGAAATCCATTCCATAATTCTTTCAATTTTTCAATCAAAGGTTGAAGAAATATATTCAAACTTCTTTTCGGATGATTAGGCTCGGGAATCAATATTGTTAAGAACAAAAACTCCCTTTTCACGCACATATCAGGTGGTAAGTTGTACGGTATCATAATAACTGGCCACAATGAATAATTATTCCCAGACATCCCAAATGGATTAAAACCATTGGTACAAAGGCCTAAATAGACATTTCGACTCTCAGCTGCAAAATCAGGATATACCTTGTTAAAGTGTTTCCACGCCTCAATATCTGAGGAATGACACTTCTCTCCTTCACAACTTGAATGTTCAGCATGCCATCTCATGTCGCTTGCGATCTCCTCAGATTGATACAATCTTTTTAATCTACCTGTAATTGGTAAATACCACATACGACGATATGGAATCGATTTTCAATTCTTTGTCAAATAAAACCGATCTTTTCAACAAAATCGTCAATTAATCATATTTGATGTCTCTCTCCAAAACATCATGTAATTGTCTTGACAAACATCAATCTTTTGATATGGAAATAAACCCAAAGATCTCATCATCTTCTTTGTCTCATAATAAGAGTTTACTACATTGTTATCTTCAGGTAAATAATCTCTTACTAATTGCGATATCAGATCCATGCAATTATCAGATAGATTATTTTTCAGTCTTCAAATTCATCAAACGTGAAGATAGAGACAACTGTGATAGACCACTTCTACAACCATCATGAAGTTGATGCCTAACACATTCTAACATTTCAAAAAAACTTTTTGCTTCTTCATTCGGATCTTCTTCTATATTTTCTTTCACCGAATACATTTTGAACCATTTCCACATAAGGTTTTATTTCTACATCTTGAGAAGTCTCAAACACTTCATGATGTACAATGCCCCTATTAAAATTTTCCACAATATTACTAGGTCGGGGTGCAAAATTCTCTCCATGACATAACCACATGAAATAATCCGGAGTAAAACCTCCTAAATAAAGATGCTTCCAAACGGTTCTCTCATTAAAAAATTTTTCATTTTTTCATTTGTTGCATAGACAAACCAACTTACCGGTTTTTTTATAAACTTGTTGATTTTTCGCCATCGTCATAAATTGTGTAACGCCTTCAATAAACTCCTTCAATATACCTTGTGTTTTTGGATCAATTCTTCTGTATATCCATTGTCTAAAAACAAAAATATTCGATCTCGACGAAGATGTCATCATAATCGCAAAGAATAAGAAGGTATGTGGTGAAAGATCTGAGAATTGTGTATGAAAAACGAATCAAAGGTTGAGAGGTTAAATAGATAATTTCTGGACTGATTACGGACGGATTACGGACTAAGACAAATTTTACCGATGAGTCGTCCTGAATCCGTCCCTAAGTGGATTTGTGGCCGTCTCGGTTTAAGGACGGTACCCGACGGGCGTCCGTATATTGCAGACGGCGATGTAGCCATCTATAACGAACAGAGACTACAGTCGTCCGTAAATTTGCAGATGAAAGTTGTAACCGTTCGCAAATTGCGGACGCCCATACGCAAATACAGATAAATTAGGGATAGTTTCTCCGTACATAAATTTTCGGATGGATTAGGAATGGATATCTTTTTCCAAACCTATTTCGTCTATAATCCGTCCCTAAATCTAGGGACGGAGAGCAGAGTTCGCAAATTCAGTTTGTAATAATGAAATTTCTAGTAGTGAGATTATGAATGATTCATAATAACAATAGGCATACTCAACAAACAAAACATTCGAAAACAATATCACCAATCAAACCCCAAGAGACCCTAAACCCCCAATTCAATCGAAAACCTAAATCTCCTATTCAGCCAAAAACAAACCATGATTACACATGCCTAATCGGAAATCAAATCATCACAAGAATTTCAAATGAAACTGATTGATGAAGCAAACAATTAAAGAATTAGAAAAAGGAATCGGCAACGAAATTTTCGAAAACTGTAGAACCCTAAATCAATCAAAGAAAACCTATGATTATAAAAACTCAACCGCCAATCACCACAACAAACCTAAGCATATAACATCGACGAAACAAACCAAGAAAGATTTTGAAGGGTAAATCATATGCAGATACTAAACATATGTCATCGACAGAGCAACTGGAAACAATCGACAAAGCAACTCAAAACAATTGACAAAGCAATCGACTAATCAACCTAAAACAGACCACGAATAAACCCGAAACAACCAACAAAACAACCGAGAACAATCGACGAAGCAACCCAAAAAAATGGATAAGGCAGTCGACAAAGCAACCTAATCAGTCAACGAAGCAATCGTAAACAATCGACGAAGCAACCCAAGATAACTGACAAAACAACCCAAAAAAAGGACGAAACGAACCAAAAAAACTGATGGAGTAACCCTAGACAACCGACGACTCAACCCTAGGTAACCGACGAAGCTACCCAAAAAAATCGACCGATAAATGCCGGGAAATCGACAAAGCAACCCTAATCAGTCAACGAAGCAATGGGGAGTGTTATGTGCAGACGACGGACGCATGCACATATGCAACATATCGCTTTCTGGTCCAATCGTGACCTAGGAAATCCAATCTCCAACATCGCAACATGTTGCTTTCTGGTCCAATCGTGACCTAGGAAATCCAATCTCCAACGTCGTATGAAATAGGTTGCTTCGGAAGCGCGGGGTGCTAGGGGAGATGACGCGGGTGAAGAGGGGAGTCGCGAGGTGTTGGGGGAGGTGCAGGGTGTTGGGGGAGGTGCAGGGTGTTGGGGGAGGCGAGGCGTGAGGTGCTGGGGGAGGCGAGGCAGGTGGAGGGTGGGGAGGAGAGGCGCGGGGAGGCGATGCGGGTGGGGAGGAGGCACAAGGGAGGCGAGGCGGGTGGAAAGGGGAGCCACCAGATGCTGGGTCATTTGTAGTCATCTGAAACACTAAATCCAAAAAAAGGGAGAAAAAGGAAGATGGATCGCGATCAACCCGGAAAATAATCCAACGGTTAGAAATCACAACACCTAATGATCAATGAGTAAAAAGCATATAATGATTTAGAATCAACCAAAAAAAATCGATCGGACGGTGGAGACGATGACACGTGGAATTGTACCATTCACTAAAAGGTTTTCTTTAAATAGTATTAAATATATATACCGTCAATTATTTACAATATGCTTTTAGTTTTTTCGAAAGAAAACAAGTAACCAGTTTTTGTCATTATAATTTTTCACTTCAATTTGCAATGAGAAATAATCATTCCAAATATATTATTTTAAATTAGCCTCTCCACATCGGGTTATTTGGATTTAACAAGATTGTACTTTATATGTTTTTTTCCTTTCTTTTTAGATTTTGGCTAGGTTCCAAACATTCAGATTTGAAATTAATGGAGTTGAAATAATTTAAATTAAAATGGGATTTTAATTTAAATTATTTATTTTTTTAAGTTGCTTGGTGTAGGAATTTTTAAAAAATTTATTGGTTATTATTAAAAAATAAAAAAAAAATTCAAAAAATGCATTTAATCTAAAATAAAATACACAAGTATTATTTATTTAATTAAAAATACAATTTTTATTTTTATTCATAATAATTTCAATGTTTCAATCTCGAATTAAAACGAATTCGTTCTAATTTTCAATCTCAAAACCAAATGAGTTATATGAGATATGGTGTTCACATACTTGAAATACCTAATATATAGTAAATTAACAAATCATTTTATTTAATAATTTTAATACTTATTTATTTAATAATAAAAAATATCTTCATTAGTTAATTATAAATCATTTTATTCAATTATTCTAAAAAAGTTTTCCTTTGAATTCTTTTAATGAACTATATCAATGAATTCCATTTAAATTTCTCTCATTCGTCTGCTGAATTATATACAAAAGTGTTGTCAAAGATATTACAGTGATACAAGAAAACCTACGTAATACAAGGAACTAACATCGCAATAAACATAATAAAGGATATATACAAATCTACCAAACGGGTAACAAAATATATTACATATCATCAATATGTTCCCTTAAGTTGAAGTATGCAAGTTGTGAATACCCAACTTGGACCTCACTCGTAGGAAAGGATGTTCGCCTAAAGCCTTGGTAAAAATGTCAACCAATTGATCCGACGAACGAACATAGGAAGTAATGCTTGTATCTCGTCCCGGATGAAATGGTAATCAACTTCAACATGTTTCGTTCGCTCGTGAATTACGGGATTCGCAGCAATGTGAAGGGTCGCTTGGTTATCGTAGTACATGCGCATTGGTGTTAAGGGTCGCTTGATATCGTGTGTTGTTTCTTCGTCTTCCATGCAATAGGTGAATGTCCAAGTAGAACAATATGTCTACTCACCGAACGAAGAGTTATTGCACAAGTCGTCCAATCTGAATCACAATAACCATACAAATGGAGGTCATTAACGGTTCGGCCTAGCGAGTGTTTCAAGTACCGAACTACACGAAGGGTTGCTGTCCAATGATCCGTGTTGGGAGTTTGCAAAAACTGTGACAAAACATGAACAACATATGCAATCTCCGGTCGTGTGAATGAAAGATAGATGAGACGACCCACTAACCTTCGATATTGTTTAGGATCCGAGTGTAAAGGTTTCGTTGATGTAGAGAGTCTATGGTTCTGCTCCATCGGAAATGTAACTGGTTTCGAGCCAAGAAGATCATATTTTTCGATAATATCCAATGTATACTTGTGTTGAGAGAGACAAATTCCAACAGTATTACGAGCTACTTCAATACCAAGAAAATACTTCAAATCTCCCAAATCCTTCATATGAAAACAAGCATTGAGATACGACTTGAAAACATCGATTCCAACAACATCGTTGCCCCCTATCAAAAGATCATCAACATATGCCAAGATGGGAATATATGTTCAGCCTCTGGTCAAGTTAAACAGCGAGTAATTAGAGCGAGATTGAACAAAACCATGTCGAACAAGTGTTGTAGTCAATTTAGAAAACCAACATCGAGGACCTTATCGGAGGTCATATAACGATTTTCCAAGATGACAAACTTGCGAAATCTCGAAATCGGAGTAACCAGGAGGTAGCTTCATGTAAAATTCCTTATCTAAAACCCCTTGAAGAAATGTGTTGTGAACATCCATCTAATGAAAATTCCATTTCTTTGCTACAACGATCGCTAAAAACAGACGTACGGTTGGCACTTTTTCCACTGGAGCAAAAGTTTCATCGAAATAGATTCCTTCGGTTTGACGATTACCAAGAACAACTATAGCCAACCTTGTATCGTTCCATTGAGCCATTCGAATTGTATTTGATTTTGAAAACCCAACGACATCCGATAGCTTTCTTTCACAGTGGTAGAGAAGTTAAAGTCCAAGTATGGTTTGTTTCCAAAGCAATGTAATTCTCGTTGTATTGTTTCTCGCCATAGGAGATCGTGAGTAGCCTCAATGTATGATTTTGGTTCAGATAAGGTAGAAACCGCAGCCTTAAATGCACAATGCTTGACAGAGAAATTTTCACATGTAACATAGTTTGCTATAGGGTAAGCACACATACTTTTGGAGGACAAATCAGAGATGGGGAGAATGCAAATGGGTTCTTCTAAGCAACGAGCTGTACAAAATCCTTTAGCCGAATAGATTTATTGCGAGTACGACATCCGCGGCCGAGTTCGGTTTCTGCATTGTCTGGAACAATTGCAGAATCAGACAAAGGAATAACATTCGGGACAGACACAATCGTTGTATTATGATTGAGGTCTATCACGACAGGAACTTCAGCCGTCGTCGGTGACGAGATGATGTCGTCTGGAGAAGATGTAAGATCCTATGTTCGGGTTTCAGGCAGTAGAGGAGAAACAGGGAATGTCGTATCAGCTTTTGGTTCCGTTATCGATGAGAACTCATGAGCACGAGAACGCCCCATGTCCAATGACTGCTACAACACATAAAAAGTGATCACCGAAAATAAAAAATTACCGGGTGAGGTGACGGTTGAGATGAGTCCTCCGATGTAAAAACGATTTTGCAGATAATGAAAAATCATGTTCATGGAACACAACATCACGAAAGACAAAGAACTCTTGTGTCTCCAAATCCATTACTTTCCACCCTTTTTGTGTCGCAGGATATCCCACGACGACGCATCGCTGGCTTCGTGCCGCGAACTTATATGTTGGATTCTTCCCCGTGTGAGCATAGCACAAGCACCCAAACGTTCGGAATATATCATAACTTGGCGATCGACCATGAATGAGTTTGTATGGCGTCTTCCCTTGAAGAAGCACATAAGGTGTCCTATTGATAATAAACGGAACAGTAAGTATGCATAATCCCCAAAACTTGACAGGAACACGAGCATGAAACATTATCGCCCTAGCGACATTCAAAATATGATGGTGTTTGCGTTCTACACGGCCATTTTATTGAGGTGTGTAGATACACGAAGTTTGGTGAATTATTCCTTGGGACGTGAAGTATGGTCTTGCTGCAACAAACTCTGTTCCATTATCAGAGTGAACGACTTTAACTTTTGGACCAAATTATCGTTCGACTATATTGCAGAAGTTTTGCAGAGTTTGTTTAACTTCGTTTTTAGTCATGAGTAAGTAAACCCGGATAGATCGAGAGTAATCATCTACAATCGTTAAAAAGTACGTAGCACCACACGTTGAAGGAGTATTGTATGATCTCCATAGATCATAATGAACTAAATAAAAAACTTCTTCTGCTTTATTGTCACTCAATGAAAAAAAAAAGTCATGTCTGTTTGGCTCGCGAACAAGCATCGCAGGGAGCCTTATTCAAATGATCAGATGAATTGTCAAATGACATAACTGAAGACATATAAGATAAAACTCTTTCAGAAGGATGTCCAAGCCGAAGATGCCATAATTCTCAAACATCCACATGATGAACTTGCTTAAGACGAGCCCCAACTGTTCCTCTGAAGTGAAAAATCCCATTGCATTCTTCACTCACTCCAATCAGGATCCTCCGCGAACGGTCCTGCATTACACACAACTGATCAGTAAACGTGATGGTGCAAGAGTTCTGCCGAAGAATTTTGAAAACTGAGACCAAAGTAAGATGTAGATTTGGAACATAGAGAACGTTACGAAGTCATATGTCATCACCCGGAAACATATCTCCATGTTTTGTTGCGTAAGCATCATTTCCATTAGGTAGACGAATTGGACAGGGTACAAGATCCTTGACAAAATCAAGTAAAGAGAGGTCTCCTGTCATATGATGCGAAACGTCTGAATCAATCAAAATTTTGGGTTTGTTTTTCTTACCAGAGAAACGTTTATCACCATCAGATTTTTGAAGCTTAATGAGATTGAGCAGAGTGTTTCATTGCTCGTCCGTGAAACCAGGAAGAGCACTGCGGTTAGGTGTAGCCTCCATACCGGTGCCAGAAATCTGAACTGCATTTGCCCGTATTTTTTGATTGGTCTACTTTTGTGGTGCACCAATAGGCAAGTTGGTATTACTCTTACGATCATTATCGCATCGAGGTCGATCACCCCACCATTTTGGATACCCATGCAAGACAAAGCAGGAAGATATCTCATGGCTTATTCTGCGAAAATTAGTGCAGATTACTCGTTTGTTCTTCGAAGAGTCCATAGGCTTATCATTTCGGAACTTGACTTGTGCCAAGTAGCCAACAATGTCAGTTCGTTCTTCTCTCCGGCTCACCACAAGCTGTTATCTCTCCTTTTGTATCACAATGGAGAACACATTAGACAAACTTGGTAATGGTTCAGTGCTAAATATCTCATACTGTTTAGCACCAAAGCGTACATCATCTAGTCCTATAAGGAATAGATGTGTACGATCTGTTTTTGTGTCATGTCGCAGCAGTGAACTCAATTCGCCACAACTACATTCCCGAACTGGCTTATATATCTCCAGTTCATCCCCAAAGCTTCTTAAGTCGTCCAAAATATGCATGAACCGTAGACCCTTGTTGAGAGCAGCGGTACATTTCGGTTTATAGTTGATAAATCTGAGCAGCATTGCCAACCGAAAACCGGTTCTTCAAATCCTCCCATAAAACAGAAACCTCTTCAACAATCGAGTGCGCAGATCCCGATTGATCGTGTTGAAGATCCACTCCACAAGCATGGAGTTTACGGGTCCCCAATGCTTGAAATCATCATCCTCTAATCGTACCATCCAAAAACCCAATTTTTCTCTTGGTGCGAAACACATGTCTAATGTGTTTCGCCCATTCTTCATAATTGCTATCGCCGGGAAGCTGCACCGAAGTAATTTTCGTTCCGGACCCTTCGGACGGATGGAAATAGTACGACACGTAGATCGAGATATCGTGAGTATCTTTTTGTGTGTCGGCAGTTGGTACCACAGACACAACAGACGACAACATGGTGTCATCATGTGTGTCTGTATTATTGTCGGATCCAAAATTGGCACTCGTAGACATGTTTTCCGTGAGAAAACGAATTCATGTTCAAGGGATCGTTAGGTAAGAGCAATCGGCTCTGATACCATATAAAATCAAATCAATGAATTCCCCTTAAATTTCTCTTATTCATCTGCTGAATTATATACAAAAATGTTGCCAAAGATATTACCATTATACAAGGGAACCTATGTAATACAAGGAACTAATATGACAATAGACGTAACAGAGGACATATACAAATCTACCAAAATGGATAACAAGATATATTATCTATCCTCGATATAAATTACTCTTAAGATTTTTTAAATATTTTTAAAAAAAAGCTTATGAATTTTACAATCATTACTTTTTTTATATATATCAGCTAATATGATTACTACCTTTAAGAAGAAGATTTAAATTTTGAACGATAAATATTTTGATATGTTCAATTAACCAATTAAATTAACCCAATTGTTATATAATAATTATGTATTAGGCCACCCAACCATCCTACTTCTTTCAATTTGGTAACGTAATATCTGTGTTCTTTTATAAAATACCTTACAAATTTTAGACCTATCTCGTATTTCAGTATCGTATACAAAAAAAATGTCTTCAAAATATAATTCAATAAATACAATATTATCTATTTAACTATAGAAATTCTCTTCATTGTTGGAAAATTAATAAACCATTTTTCCAATTAATCTTGCAAAAACTCTAACTAGAGTCTATACTCCAAATAGACATTATGATTTTATTTTATATTTTTAGAAGAAGACTTTGAATTTTATGATCAATTGTCTTAATGTGAATACACATTCCAATAATAGGATTTGAAACCTTGAACAAGAGACATTTTGGTGTATTTTAATCACTAGTTAAGCTAAATTAAAATTATATATTTGACCCATCATCATTTTTTATATTTTTTATTTGGATAATTTGGATTTAAGATCAATAACACCAAAATAAATCTAAATTCAATATATATTTGGATATTTGGGATTTTGATTACCAATCATAAATTTTTATATATTTTGGTTAGGATCATTTGGATTTAGGAATAGATAAACCGAAATAAATCTAAATTCAATATATATTTGGATAATTCAGTCAAACCAAAATAAATATAAATTATATATATTTGGATAATCGGATTTTGACCATTCATCATCATTTTTATTATTTTATTTAGGATCATTTGAGTTTAACGTTAGTAAAAACGGAATAAATCTAAATTTAATATATATTTCGGTATTTCGGATTGCGTATTATTTGTTTTGTTGGATTGTTAAGGTGTACGAGGTTTCGGGTTCTTAGTTAAAAATATAAAAAAACTCTAAAAAACATAAAACATCCAACAAATCTAGAATGTATTTTTTGTTAAAAATTTTATATCTATTTTTATTTGGATTATTTGGGATTTTTCGAACGTGAATCAAATCAAAACCGTACTATTTTGAATTTCAAGACCGAACTAATTCATGAATTATCCAGAATTAATTTAATTTTTGTGGTTGGGATCGATTCAGATTTAAATAAGTACAATATTAATTTATTTCATTATAGAAAATCTTATCCTTAGTAAATTAATAAACATTATTAAATTAGTCGTACAATGAATATCACAAGAGTTTTGGGTCAAATAAATTTATGAATCAATTTGAGAAATATTGTTAATACTAGTTGATACCCGCGCTACGCGCGGACTGTGATAATTTAAATATATTTATCTTATATTGGTATATAATTCATTAATTTGAACATTGTCAGTAGATTTGATATGTATACGAGGCAATACAAACACGCGAAATAAAATTTTCAGTGTATAAATTTGAACAATAGATTTATAAGTTGTAATGTAAACTAATAGTGTAATTTGTTTATAATGATATCGAAAACTGAGAAGGAATTGGATTGTAGCACATGCGTGAAAACTCCTTCTCGAATATTGTTATATTTCGTAAAATATTGTTAAAGTATAACTATGATACACAAAAAGTAATATTACAAAAGGTAATATTTCAGACTCACATAGTTTTCATTTAAATAGGGATAAAGAGTAATTTTTTTTTGCAGCATAATGATCATACCCAATAATTAACAATATAAAGCAAATGTTATGAAATGAATCGTTCTAATTATATGAGGGGTTAACATTTTGGATATTGACTTATATTTCATCTACTTAAACGATTCTTGTGTAATATCACAAATAAAATTATAAATAGCACAAATAAAATCATAGTGTTATATTGATGAATGTTGTCATTCCTATAGTACCAAAAGCATAAAGCTGACAAAAACCTAAAATGACCCTATTAAAAAATGTCAGTCTTAATCACTAAACTTATGAATTTATTAGAAAAATAAAAGAGCATAAATATTCAAGAAGTATTCTACATAAAAAGATTACAAATTTATCCAAATACATCAAAAGAATAATATGTGGTCCATTTATTTCCTAAACATTGATATTCATACAATAAAAATAGATAACGCCATATTAAACTTTATCAAGAAAAAACAAAAATATAATTGATATAAAAAACTTTATCCATTAGAGAAAAAATAAGAACTTTCTTTTCATACCAAAATTCATTTGATCAAAACAAAATTCCAACTTATTAGACCAATCGAGTTTATTTTGCCAAAAGATATGATTGTAGGCTTCAAAATAGTAAAACTGTTACCGTACATTATCTAAAGTTTTTTATATCATTTAAATTCCGATAAAAAATGTATAACATTATACATGAATCATGATAAGGCAAAAGACTCATTATTATGCATTAAGATGGCTGAACATAGTATATCTGAACATAGTATAATAAAAGAAAAAATCTATTTCTCTACAAAGATAAATTTGTTTATAAATCCTACAACGATTTTAAACTAAAAAGTAGTCATAAAAATAGATCATTTTGTCCATGGACAACCACATATCTCTCTATGACTACAAAATTATTTGCGCATAGACTACCACATATCTCTATATGATTGCAGGATTCAGAGGAAATGCAAGCTTTATCATCCTTCTTGCGTTCTGTCATAGAACATACTGATTTGAAGGCTTCCCAAGTCGATACCTTAACAGAGAAGACCTTGGCCACAAGAAGAAAAAACAAAAAAAAAGGTAAAAGAAAAAAGTTGTGAGATGCATCAGAAAGTTGACATAGCAGGCCATATCTGTTCGAATTGATATGAAGATCATCGAAGAGCCGAACTCAATCATCCACTCTTTGATTTGACTGAGAAACACAAGCATGCCATAAGGATCCTGGGACGGAACTCCTCAAGAAAGTGACTCTGATTCAAGGCAAAACCCACTTCCATCATCGTTAGTCACTATTCTAGACAAAAAAAATTGTGACATCAATATCGACATAAGAGTTCATCGGAAGAAGCACCAAGGAAATCAACCTTGAGTCGGAGTTGTAAATGTCCAATATATATTGGTAATTCAGATATACCTCCATGAAATAGGAAAAAAAATCGCAGAATATAAGTGTGCCTCCATGATGGGAAGTACTTTTCCAATGCTCTTTGGTGTCTACCATATGCATCATCCAATATGGAAATGTAAGAACAGAAGCTTGGCTCTAACCTTCCTACACTGCGATTCATCAAAAACATGAGAAACTACCATCAAATCCAGCATATCTGCTGTAACCTTGTTCAAGGTTTTCCATAAATTTCGTAACTTCGAAGATCTGTTTACAAAAGTTCAATTATGCTAATTGACTATACAGACATCAAGCTGATCAGAACAGATTCTATTTGTATCAAAGCCTGCAGAAGTAAATAATAAGCACAATGGGAAGATGGACGCCGTAAACCCTCTCTGTTTGATAATATATATACTAGACTATATATATAATCAAAAACAACATTATAGATTAAGTAATCAATACCTTTTCAAAATAATCTTGTTTCAGATTGCCCCAAGGATTCCTTCCGCTTCCATAGTTGCGGAGATTCAGAGCGTACTTTAAAATTGAAAAATGTGCAGCAACCTTAATTCTTATTCCAGATTTCAAAACCTCGATAGGTGTAGAAATTCATAGCAACCACTGCTTGTACACTGCCAACCATTGCCAATGTCATACTCTCTTCATTAGGGTGAATGAGACACACACAATAATCTCACTAAGTTAACCTTTTGGGAACTGGTACTTTCTTCCACTCCCATGACTCTATCTTTTTTATGTGCATTCTCACAATGTTCTTCAAGCCCCTGCAACAGCAAACCCCACCATACAGATATATATACATATATATATAGGTGAATCGTGGTTCATTATAGATGCGTGGTTCATTCTTGATCAATTTCCACATCTATTTATGAAGCATTGAACCAAAGCATCCACAAATGCTTACCAGATTTCCAAAAATGACAACACCTTTCATGTGGTCAACTCTCATGGCAATGAAATTGTTTTCCATAGCATCCACGGATATCTTCTCAACAATTGACAAGCCAAAGAAGGGGATCAACTGAGATAAACTCTCAATCCTTATTGTCTGATAAATATGTGACCTGAAAACTCCCAAAAAAAGGATTTTAAATACAGATCTGAAACAATAAAAATAACCAAACTAACTACCTGCTGAAGCGACCTGAGAGTAGCAAGCTTTTCCAGAGCAGAAACATACTGAGAGAGCTTTACTTCAGGTAACAAAGGAGCTGAAGATAGATTCCCACCAAGATTGGAAATCTTATCCAACAAAGGCTGAAGATGAAACTCATGGTCCAAAAGATGGAAAAGATCCTTGACCTCCTGAGTTGCACAGCTCAGAACGCCTCTAGACACCTAACTGAAAATACACAAGACTCAAGGTAATGCATA
>CM071869.1:1952513-1965234 GCA_036759665.1 Gynandropsis gynandra
AAATAGAATTGAAAACAAAAGTTAAACACAAAAACATAATAAGATAAAGAAGAATTATGTTACCATGTCTCTGCCCTCAAATTTCGGTTCGAGATTGAAACCTATGAGATTGGCCATTCTGAAATTTCGTTATTTCTCAGTCTCAAGCTCCAAATGGGATGCACCATGAGCATGACCAAAGGGAGGAACAGACAATGCAGCCAAGACAACAAATTATGTTATTAGTTGCAAACCCTTTTGGCTCAAGTTCTTATTGAAATTTTTCTGAAGGATAAACAGCTTGAACCATGCATAAGCATGGTAAAGATGGCTAGATGAAACCCAAAAAATCTTAGTCAGTTTGGAATAATAAATCATCAACTATGACGACTCGGGTGTTTTCTTGACCATGCACATCAACCCATAAGTATCTTCCACAGAGGTGGAAAGCTTCCTGCAGAACAATTGAAGCAAATAATCAAGAAAACCATCCTCACCCATAATAGTGGACAAATAGGATAACATGGAAGTAACATAGAAGAGTTCCATACATAGGAATGGAACAGACCTGCCAAAAAAAACTTTGCGTGCACATCAAAAGAAGAAACACAGCTTAATAAATACCCATATTCATGAACAAAGAAACCAATTGCGAGGAACAACATAGATGCCAACAAATCCAATTTTTAGAACATTCCGGTGACTGAATGTTTCCTGAATGGCATCGAAATTAATAGGACAATCAATTTAGCGACATCAAACTGAGTAGTTGCTAATCAATGGAGCATTCAGCTCCAAAAAACATTCTATAATGCAATACCAAATCGAAAAAGGACCCACCTACATTGTAGAACAACGATTCCATTCTGCCGCTGCAAGGGTTTTCTGGTCACTCACCTTAAGGACGGCGACGAAGAGATGGAGGCGGAAGAGGAGCTTCGAAAATGACGATGACGAAGAAATGGAACACCTGGAGCTATAGGTTCCCTCGTCTCCTTCCTTGGCCTGAAATCGTTGATTGCTTGCTCTAGGTCTGATCGCCCTAACCTGTGCAGCCCGAGCGCTCTCCCCCCCTGCCTGAGCCGGCGGAAATCGACTCGTTGCTCGCCGCTGCTCCCTTTTGTTTTGGCACCCCTGCTCCCGTCGGTTTTGTCCGATAAGTGAGGAGGATTTTTTTTCCATCTCCTGCCTCCCCTTCAGTTTCTCATTCAAGGCCCTTTCCATCACGCTTTGTTTGGTCACCTTTTTCTACATTTAATTTAAGTTTTTCAAGTGCCACTACATGCTTACCACAAAAAGAGGAGGAAAATGTGAAGAAGGTGTATCAAAGACCACAACATGACGTATTTGAGGAACTTACTCTATAGTGTCTTCTTTTTTCCCTTCTTCGGACGTTTCTAAGCGTCCACCAGCAATGCTTGTGCTTCTTCAAGCTCCCTCTCCTATATCTCCCGAAGGATTCTTTGTCTCCTCCTCTCCTCAAGCTCCGCAACAGGTCTCTTCTATTCTGCCTCTTAAGTAATCCTCTGAAGCTGCTAATATTCTCGTTCCTTTCAAAATCAAGCAGGAAAATATACAATTTGTTTTCAGCGGGTCTAAGGTTAAATATAAACATGATTTCCATGTAAAAGAAATACCATTTCCAATTGCTGACGCTCTAGATCATCCTTCCTCTTCTCAATGATTGTTTTCCTAGCGAGCAGTCTTTTGTGCTCTTTTTCCACAGTCTCTCTTAGAGTTGGTAATATATATGATAAATGAGACGCATCACATTGAGGTTTTCTCCATTGTGTAGCCTCACGTATCCAACGTAATTCATGATATAGGGCGCCAAACAAAAAAAAAATTAAACAAATAGAAATGCAATCTTACTAATTTCTTGAGGCTTGCGCAATATCGGCAAGGGTGGTGGACCATTAAGATTGTATGTCCAAGGCTTGTAACTGTCCGTAGTTTACTTTTTAAACCGAAACATTTTTCTTGCGTCTTTCTGAGGCAAAATGATTCCCTCCATGACTTTGATGGAGAAAGTGCTCATGTTATGTCTCAGATGATCTCTTGCTGCCTCTCTTTGGCCTAATGCATCCACGAAGAACATCAGATTGATAGGGAAGAAGTTTCTCGATCTTGGATCGTAGGAGGGAAACGGCGCTTGCAAGCTGCATTCAGAGAAATTTATTGAAAGCCTACCTTAATTGAGAAGTTCAAACCCCTGTTGAAAAAGCAAACCTTAATCGTACGGGTTCCTCCTCAATCCTCCATCTCCACCGGTGTTGCTGCCCCTCAGTGGCTGCGCTTTCCTCCCATCTCCGCTCTTGTGTCGCTTGCGTCCTAGCGAGGCCGATTTTTCAAAATAAAGACTCTGGAATTGGAAGATGAGTTCCAATCTAGGCAGCGTCCAACGAAAAAGGGAAGACGAATGGGTATTTGCAAGGTTTCGGTCAATGAAAAAGGATCCTACCTTGTCGAAGAGTTCGAACACCTGTTGGCAAAGGCAACCTTAATCGCACAAGTTCTTACTAAATCCAAAATCTCCACCGGCGCTCCTGCCCCTCAGTGGCTTCGCTTTCCACCCGTCTCCGCTCCTCCATCAAGGCTCTGGAATTGGAAGACGACAACAAAGGATTTTAAATACACATCTGAAACTCCCAACAAAGGATTTGAAATAAAACTTAGATATCGCATCCAAGCATCAGAAATCAGTAACACTAATGTAAAAAACTGGAGTCATCAAAGCCCATGTAGCAAATCATACAAATCAAAATAATCGAAGAAAGATATGAGATACCAATCGTTTGTTCCTGAGTGCGAGCCATTTCCTCACAACTTGAAAAAAATACGACATCTTAAACCTCCCACTAACATAAAACACAAAAAAATAATTAAGTAAGAATTGCAACGCAAAACAAAATCGATTGAATTAACCTAAATACGAAACAAAATGTTGGCAGTATCCCACTTTTTTCTACAACATACTTTAGTACTTTGAAAAGAATAAAGCAATACAGTCTTAGTGATCACACATTTCTTTAGATTTTACCTTTTCCTTCTGAGAGCCGTTTGGTAAAATCTGTATCAACCTCACTCTTTCTTCTATGGATTCTTCCATTATGTCGCTGAATTCATCTAGATCCAAGAAAATGCTGTTTATTTTATCAGAAAGTGCACCATTAAATCCAATCATAGAAATGAACCGAGGATTCATAATCAATTCACTGATACATCTCCATAGATATGTCATAACATCGAGCTTGAGGATCAAGACTGCAACATTCGCAGAGAATTTGCAACACCGATTTAAATTTCCTTTTCGGTTTCGATTCTAACGGAGAATTTATATTCATTGTTAAACATGTGTATAGCGCTAAAAAATATGAAAATCCCTCGCTGATCACTTTTATACCAGAGATTTAGCATATAGCATACCTGGGTAGCATATAGCATTCCTGGGTAGCATATAGCATTCATGGGTATCATGCATGGGTATCATGCATGATAAGATTTAGCATATAGCATACCTGAGCGATGTGGTTAGCCGAGATGAGCTCGACCGTTACGAATGACGCGTGCCATCCTTGCTTCAAGCCGAATATCTCAAGCAGCCCATCGTTTGCTTGTACCTCCATAAACCCTCTGTTTTGATAATATATATTTTGGACTATATATATATATATATATATTATCAAAAACAAATTATAGATTAATTAATCGGTACCTTTTCAAGATACTGTTGTTTCAGGTTGCCCCAAGGATTCCTTCTGCTTCCATAGTTGCGGAGATTCAGAGCGTACTTTAAAATTGAAAAATGTGCAGCAACCGCAATTCTTATTCCAAATTTCGAAACCATGATATATTGAGCAAATCGGAAAAAAAGAAACCCAAAGCCGAACTCGCAATAAATATGAAATCTTAAGCCACCCACTTACGAAAAGTACACAAAAGTAATGTAGTAACAATAGAAACACAAAGATAAATCAATCAAATTAATCCAAAGGCGAAAGAACCAACTGGCATTTGAGTATTCTCACAGATGTAAGTATACTTTAAAATCGAAGAACGTGCAGCAACCGCAATTTGTAATCAAGATTTCAAAACCCTAATATATTGAGCAAATAGAAAAAACAAACCCAGAGCCAAACTCGCAACAAATATGAAATTTTAAGCCTCCCACTAACGAAAAACAAACAAAAGAAGGGTAGTAACAACAGAAACATAAAGAAAAATCAATCAAATTAACCTAAAGACGAAACAACCAACCGGCATTAGAGCATTCTAAGAGATGTAAGTAATCTTAGCTAGCCAACATCGGAAACAACAAAAATATAAGGGAAAATGAGAATCTAATTGGAAAAGCCAAAGAGGATACGGAACTTAGATGACCTTTAAATCTAAATATTCAATTTTGTATTTTATGAAGAAAATAACCCATATATAGGCAGTAGAAGCAGAGAATCAAAACTGACTTTTGTGCAGCTCATCAACACAGAAAAGCCATGATACAACAAATGGAACTTATAATGAACACACAATAAATCTTTATTTCTTACAAGTTACCACAAAGCAACACACACAAGTAATAGATAGATCCTCTATCAGATGTTCTGCAAAAAAGATTAGGCCAAAAAACCATAAAGAGAGAAGAATAGAAGAACATACTGATTTCCTTTATCAAAAGCCGAGCTTACTCTGCTGGGCAACCATAAACAGGTGGTGTTGGATGCAGATTAGTCAAGCTCCATTGTGACTGAGTTTAAGCTCCAAATTCTGTCACAGTATAGACCGAACATGGATGATTTGGGTATTTGTTTGGATATTGAAAAATGATGGCGCAAAAGTACAATAGCTCGAGCTTTTCACCTTTCCATGAGAGGGACGAATTATTCGCCGGATCAAAGTGGCTTCGGAGCTGTCATCAGCTTTCGATTCCTCCTCCCTCGCCTTCAGCCACACCATCGCTCCTCCTCCCTCGACTTCGGCCTCACCGCCGCTCCTATTCCCTCTTCAGTTTCTCTTCTCCCTCGTCGGCCTTCTTAAACAGCCTTCATCAGAATAAGCATAATCGAGAAGCTAAGAGTATATCTCATCTGTAATAATTCAAAAAGTGTATTCAATTTAACGGCCAAATCATAACTGCTTGAGTCAGAGCTCAGCAAATGGCACCGGCATTTTGACAGATCCTATCCAATTTCTTCGCAGTTCGAGTTCCTAACAAAAAATAAAACCAAGAAGAAAGTACACCTTATCGACGGCGTGCAATGCAGCTCCGTGGCCGCCAACTCCAGCTCCGATGATGATCAGGTCGTAATCGAAAGCTTTGGGCGGAGCACCATTACCTGAGGCAGAAGCAGCAGCGGCGGAGAAAACCTCAAGCCTCCTATTCTGACCCTGAACACGGCACGAAGCGGACCGAATCGATGGCGAGAAAAACAAAACACCGCACGCCGAAGGCCGCAGATTCAGAGATTCTTCGGGTAGAAGAAGCGACGGCGGATGAACTAAACTGACATTTCAATATGGGAGAAGAGAAACTGAAGAAGGAGGATTCGCCGGATCAAAGTGGCTTCAGAGCTGTCATCAGCTTTCGATTCCTCCTCCCTCGCCTTCAGCCACACTGCCGCTCCTCCTTCGTCGACTTCGGCCACACCGTCGCCCCTCATCCCTCTTCAATTTCTCTTCTCCCTCGTCGGCCTTCTTCAACAGTCTTCAGTAGCAGAATCATCACCAGACGTTGCGGTTTTCAGTCGAAAATCCAGAGTCATCTTATCATTACATATTTAAAGGGACTCGGTAGCAGAGAAGAGGCGAGGTAACCGCTCATAAATCGCCATTTGGTGAATGAACTTGTGAATGAAGGGAACGTCAGACGGCGGCGCGAGGCGGATCCAGGAGAACAGAGGGTAACCTAGCGGCGCCGCACCCCGCCCCATGTTTGCTTCGAATGCCTAATCGCAAGTAAGTTTCCGATTGTCTTCGCAGCGACCGATTTCTCCGCTTCCGCTGCCCTCCTGTTTTACGTGAGCATGACGAACATGAGATACGAAAGCAGCAGGGACAATGAATCCGAGGGGCTTTCGGGAAGAGGAAGAACTTAGTTTTGCTGGGGGAAGAGGAGCGCTCGATTCCAGTCGGATTCCGCCTTCCCCTTCGCACCACTGATTCGATTGGATGCACACCGGGGCCGAATCCCTTGAGGCGATTGACGATGTGGGTAATGATTTTTGGCCATTTGGGCGGAGGAGAGATCGTGGTGGGAGAGGCAGAGGAAGGGAAGAAAGAGGGAAAGACGCTGGGCGTGGAAATAAACGGGAGGTGAAGAGGTAAGAAACGAAGGAGGGTGAAGCAGGTTGTAAAGTTCAATGTGAAAATGGGAAATAAAGTTCAGAGTGAAAGGGGGTTTTTTCCTCCCTGGCTGACGTGGCAGCCTGAGAAGGGAGGAAAAAACCTCCCTTTTATATATATGACTTGCAAAGGATGTTTATAAATTTCAGGACTTATCATGACCTTTTTAAGATATCGACAAATTTGATTATTATATCTAGATAAAAATTTAAAAGGTAAAACACAAGATATTTTGATATATTTCATTAACCAATTAATTAATTCCTTTTGTAAATAAAAAAATTATATATTATATCACCTATTAGTAAGCTAAAAAGACAACAACAAAAAATTAAACAAGTGAACTTTCAAATATTTGAACAAGTTAACAAAAATTGTTTATTCTCAATATTCTAGAAATTGATATGGGTGGCTGCTAAACGGCGGATAACCATCCATAAAATCAAAAATCAGTGTCATTATGCGGTGGTCGCCTAAACTAGTCATCGCCTAGGCTTTCACTAAGCAAAACCTATCTTTCGTCGTTCGCATTTGGACCTTCTTGCTTGCCTTTGCTCGTCTCCGTTTGGTTCAATTTAGATATTTTTTATGTTTTTTTTTTGCATTGTATTACTTTCACATTCAAGTTTTATTTAGTTTTTTCAAATTTAAAAAAAAAAGTAAAAAACGAAACGACTAGTTATCGACTAATTCAACTAGTCGCTAGGCGCTAATGAACCGTCCGACTAATACTTAACGACTTTTACAACACTATCAATTTTAAAACATATCAATAACAAACTCCAAAAAAATACAACATTCTCTACAAACAAAGAAGACTACAACAAAAAAGTTTGATGTGATTGACACCTAGTAAATAACTATAAAAAAGGAGAAGACAATATCGTTTGGTATAACTCACAAGTAAAGTTAGTTGAACATAAATTTGAGAGAGATGAATTTACATGAATGAACATCACACAAAAAATTATTATTTCCGCATTTTAGCTCCTCGCGAATGTTAGACCAATATCGTGTTGCTATATCACAAAGAAATGTTTTAGTAATTAAATTTAACTTTTATCTTACTGATTTAATATAACACAATCAAACGACATAATATCAAATATACCCTCGTAATGTTATATGACTTCACACATACCCTTGAAAACCTAATGAAAAAATTAGAGAAAAGACAATTTAACCCTTATTTTTTGTTTGTAAAAACACATACGTTTTAAAATGTTTGAAATTGCCCCCAATTTCAAAGTTAAGAAAACAAGTAGTGAGAGACGATTTAGAAGTTGAGAGCGATTCTCGAGTGATCGAGTGATTTCTAGCATTCCGACCAATTCCGAGCGATTTCCGAGTGATTTTGAGTGTTTTCGACTGATTTCAAACATTTTGCGAGCATTTTTTGAGTGATTTCGAGCATTTTCGAGCGATTTCGGACGATTTTCAACGATTTTAGACCGCTTTTGGATTATTTTGAGCGATTTCGCATGGGTCTCACAGGGTCGCATGGATCATAGGACCGCATGGGTCTCACAAGGTCGTATGGTCGCACAGTGTCGCATGGGTCTCACAGGGTCGCATGGTCGGACAAGGTAACATGGGTCTCACAGGGTCACATGGTCGCACAGGGTCGCATGGGTCTCACAAGGTCGCATGGTCGCACAGGTTCGCATGGGTCTCACATGGTCGCATGGTCGCACAAGAGAAATTTGGGAATTTTAATATTTATAATGGTATTTTTGAAGTTAATTTTTTTAGGAAGGGTAGACTTGAAGTCAAATAGAATTTTAAAGGTATTTTTAAAGTTGTCCCCAATCAAGCAGGTCTTGTAGATGAAAAATAAATAACATAAAACAGATAATAGTTTAACCACTACAAAAAAAAACTCGCTATTTCCAACGGACGGGGCAACGGATCCGTCCGTTGGATGAAAACAGCAACGGATTGCAATGGATATGTTAATGCTTTCAACGGGAGCATATCCGTTGCAATCCGTTACAAATTCCAACGGATTGCAACGGAATATCTTCGTTGCCAAATCCGTTACAAATCCGTTGACATTTTGCGACGGATTGTAACGGATAAGTTCCGTTGGCCTTCTCCGTTGGAGGACCGTTAGAATCCGGAGAAAATATTCCAACGGTCATCCGTTGACAATTGTAACGATCATCCATTACCATTTGCAATGGATGGCCGTTGATATTGTTAATTTCGAGGTTCACCCGTCGAAATAAATTCTTGAGATCTTGCAACGGTCATTCGTTGCAATTTCCAACAAGCATTTACAACGGGAAAGGATATCCTATTGTAATATGCAAAAATAACGGATTATAACGAATTTTCAAGCATTTACAACGGGAGAGGATATTGTTCGTGGCCATTTTCGTTCGAAGGTAAATGTTATCCGATGAAGATCCGTTAGAAAACGGGGAAAAGCGTTCCAACGGGCATCCGTTGAAATTTTTAACGGGCAGCCGTTAGACATAGCAACGGATGACCTTTGATATTGTGAATTTTGAGGTTCATGGGTCGAAATAAGTACACGTGAATCTGCAACGGGAATCCGTTGCAAAGTCCAACGGATGTCCGTTGGAACATTAACTATTTAGATCTTACCAACGAGTGCATCAAACCATCAATAACAAAAACATTTTCGAAAAAATGTCGTCGTCTTCGAATCGAAATATATATAGATCAAGGGAGTGGATGTATAGAAGAAAAGATCCTGTAACCGAAGAGATTACGCAAGAATTCTTACACGGATTAGAGCAATTCATGAGTTTTGCATCGATGCAGTCTTTGTGTCAAGAACATGGGACAATGTTATGTCCATGCAAAAGATGTAAAAACATGATGTATCGAAGTCAAGAAATTGTTTGCAAACATCTGTATAAGGTGGGTTTCGTTGAAAAATTACGAAATTTGGTTTTTTCATGGCGAAGATTGCGGTGTTAGAGATAGTGTGCCAACACACTATGGTGTGTGCAGATTCGGATGCGCATAATGATGAACGGTGCAAAGCGCAACTACTACACCAACAACAGCAAACCGAAATGGGCAACCGAAATGGTCTTCAACAAATTGATTGAGCACTGGGAGTCCGCGACATTCAAGGCCAAGAGCGAGAAGGCCAAAGAAAATCGCTACGGTGAGAGGGTTCTCGGAGATGGTCTGCATCGCCATACTTCGGGATCAAACTCCTTCACGAAAAGAAAAAAAGAATTGGTAAATTTTTAATTATTTAGATTTTTTGTTTACTCAAATATTTATCTAGCAAAATTTCTTTTATATTATAGATGCAACGGATGGGAAGAAAACCGACTCTTCTTGAAGTGGTATTAGAAACCCACGCAAAGAAGAAGTCGGTTGTCGGGGAAGAGGCCGAAGAACCGGAACTCGTCGATCCTCCATCGGTGCAAGAGAGTTTTTCGCAACAACGGCGGATCGAATATCTCGAATCACAACTTCGAGAAACTCGAGCTCAAGTGGCGCAACAAACATCTCAAATACAACAATTGGAGAGCGTCATTGAGTTGTTGTCGGGCCAGGTGAGGGGATCAACACCGCAGCAAGAACCGGGACTCTTCGGATGCAGTTTCCCGCCAAATCGTTTCCCACCAGTTTGCAACGGACATCCGTTGGCCGGGCTAACGGGATTCCGTTGGAATACGTTTCCAGCCAAACTTTTCCCGCCAGTTTGCAACGACTGTCTGTTGCAGTTTCCCGCCACATGGCAACGGATGTCCATTGCAAAAATGATTTTTCCCTGCCTAATTTTGCAATGGACAGCCGTTGTTTTCCAATGGCAGTCCGTTGAAAACGTGCAACGGTGATCCGTCACAACGTTTTTCAACGGGCGTCCGTTACTGTATTTCCAACGGCGGATTCCGTTCCCAGTCCGTTGCACATTTGTAACGGATATTATCCGTTGACATGTCGTCGCGAATTGCAACGGATCGTCATTTGCAACGAACTTTTCGCAACGGACCGAAATTCAATGGCGTCCGTTGGAAACGGCTGTTTCCAACGGATTTTGGGCGCTTTCCAACGGATCCGTTGGAAAGCGCCAGTTTTTTTGTAGTGAACACTACCATAAGCCTTGTGGTTCGAATATCAGCTTTAATATTGATATTACAAAATCCTTCCACACAAACAGATGGGAGTTTATATCTTTTCATATAAGCGTTACTTCACCTTAAAAGTTATCAATTTCAATTTATTTATTATCTAACATGGATGTGGGTGGGGGCAACTTCAAAAATACCATTGAAATGCTATTTTGACTTCAAGTCTACATTTCCCTAAAAAAACTTAACTTCAAAACACACTTATAAATATTGAAATTTCCAAATTGCCTTTGTGCGAACATGCGACCCTATGAGACCCATGCGACCCTGTGCGACCATTTGACCATGTGCGACCATGCTACCCTGTGAGATCCATGTGATCTTGTGAGACCCATGTGACCCTGTGAGCCCCGAAATCGTATGAAATCGGTCGAAAAACGCTCAAAATGATAAAAACACTCGAAATCGACCGAAAGCAATCAAAAATTGCTCGAAAATGCTCGAAATCGACCGAAAGCGTAGGGGTAGGCAATCCGGGTTTTGGGACGGGTTCTTCGGGTTCGGTCCGGGTTTAGGTTCCTCAGGTTATAAAAAATTGAATCCAAAAAAACCATTTGGTTTTGGGGATGGGTTCCTCGGGTTTCGGTCCGGGTTCGGGTTGTTAGGGTTTTGAAACATTGAACCCTGAAAACCAGAATTGTATTTAGGATATTTAGATATTTCGGGTAATTCGGGTTCTTTGGGTTTTCTGGATTATTTAAGTACGGGTAATTCGAGTTTTAAATAGGTAATTCGGATAAACGGATAATTCGGGTTTTAAACGTGTGAGTGAGAGGGAGAGAGAGTTGTGTCACGACTCACAATTTAGGGTTTGTTTAGGTTTTTCTTCTCTTTTCGGGTTGTTCGCGTTCCTCGGGTTATCCCGAACCCAAACCCATTTGGGTTTTTGATATTGAACCCATATGGTTTTTCTATAAAATCCATATATATCATGGGTTGGGTTATTCGGGTTCGATCCGTCCGAGTCGGTCCGGATAACCCGAAATGCCCATCCCTATGAAAGCGGTCGAAAATCGCTCGAAATCGGTTGAAATCGCTCGGAATCGCTCTCAACTTCTAAATTGTCTCTCGCTACTTGTATTTCTTAACTTTGAAATTGGGGGCAACTTCAACAATTTCAAAACATATGTGTTTTTACAAACAAAAAATAAGGACAAAATTGTCTTTTCTCTAATTTTTTTCATTAGGTTTTCAAGGGTATGTGTGAAGTCATATAGCATTACGAGGGTATATCTGATATTATACCATGTGGATGGGTTCAATCACCCATTATATAACAATTCAAAGCCTATTTAGAGAAAGAAAAATATCTATGGAAAAAAAACATTGAGTTAGGCTAATTAGAAATAGTCTGTCAACTTATAATAGAATTAAAGTTTTAAATAAATTGCATCTAGTCGTTCTCTGCTTTGATCTAAAATGTACGAAATGGTTGATCACATTTTCATCGCGTGAAGTTATAATAAAGACACTTTCTTGCATCTCTTTAGCACATAAATGGAGGACATAACATCTACATCATCGCATCCGTTTACGATATTTGGGTATCAAAAACCTCGTTAGTGTTGTTCCCACAATTCGCATCTCTTTAGTGCTTCCTCTACTCTTAAACGAAATTACCATCTTTATAGTAAAGTTCTTTTATCATTTATAGTCTAGTGTAGGTATTGTATTCGATAGATTTTTGCAAAGTGTTACCCTTATACTCTTTCGGAGACTATTCAGAGTGAAGGGAAGGGTTATGTTGTACTCCTTCAAAATGTTGTTGAAAACTAGGACACTAAACAGTAAGAACACTGCATGAAATGGTCCTAGACATCATCTTCATTATAAATATTGTGCAAACAGGAAATAAAAGAGATCAAATACATAATAACCTTCAGCAATGCAAGACGGTAAAAGAAGAACCAGAGAAGAAAAATTGAAGAACACAGATGCAAGTTTTTCTGAATAATTCACTTGTATTTCATTTCAGTACAAAAGTTTTTAATATATATGTAAACGTCATTGTTAGCTTTTTAAATGCTAAACAACCCGTTGTAAAACATTATTAAATAAAGGAAAACATCTTCTGCACAAGACATTTCCTACAAAAACTATTCTCTACCCTGTCTTAGTAATATTCTTCCCAGGGTCTTCTGTCAGATGCTTGGCCGCTTCTTCATGTCTCAGTCCTCACTGCCTTGTTGCGGCTCTTGCATCAGCTCCTCGTCCAGCTCCTCTTTCTAACTTGTCTTGGACTTCTTCTTTGTTCCCTTGTCCTGTGATCCACAACTCCTCAA
>CM071869.1:1965298-1976779 GCA_036759665.1 Gynandropsis gynandra
AAAATGTCTGCCAACTGGTTTTCACCAGCCACATGAATCAGCTTAATTATCCCCTCTGCAACAGTCTCCCTTACCACATGATACTTGATCAAAATATGTTTAGTCCTCTTGTGGTCAACAGGATTTTTGCCTATTGCTATGGTCGTCGTATTATCACAGAATATAGTAACACTTTGATCCATAGCAAATCGAAACTCTGTGAATAACCTCTTCAACCATATTGCATGATTTGTAGCAGCAGAGAGAGATGTATATTCAGCCTCTGCTGTTAATTGAGCAATAATTCTCTGTTTCTATGTCCCCCAAGTAAAAACAGCACTCCCAATTGTGAAACAATAGCCTGTGGTGCTCCTTGAATCACTTTTACTCCCAACCAGATCAGCATCAGCATAACCAACCAATTCTGTTTCTTTTTCCCTCCTGAACATCAATCCAAAACCCAACGTTCCAGCAATGTATCTTAGTGCTCTTTTTGCCTCTTGCAAGCTCCTCTCAGTTGGATTTGAATTGCTCCGTGATAAATATGATGCTGCAAATGCCAGATCAGGTCTGGTTGTTGTCAAATACAACATCCCACCAATCATACTTCTGTATCTTGTTGGATCTCTCAACTCCATTTCATTCTCTGCATTTTTTCCATAGGGTGATAAAGGAGTACTCACCCTCTTGGAATTCAGCATACCAAATTTCTTTACCAGCTGCTGTGCATACTTGGGCTGACTCAGAAACACTCCCTCCTGACTGTAACTCAACTCAAACCCCAAAAAGTATTTGAGTTTGCCCAGATCACTCATTTCAAAGGCACTGCTCAATTTCCCTTTGAAATCCAGTATCCAGGCCTCATTGTTTCCTGTAATTCTCAGATCATCTACATATAAGCAGATGATTAGCAACTTCTTCTCCTCCTCTCTCTCTTGCAGGTACATGGCAGCATCACAGTCACTTCTCTTGCAACCTTCAGCCAAGAAAAATGAATCAATTTTGTTGTACCAAGCTCTAGGAGCTTGTTTCAGCCCATAAAGTGCCTTCCTCAACCTCATCACTTTATTTTCTGTACCCTCAACTATATAACCCGAGGGCTGCTCTATATAAACTTCTTCAGTCAAGTCTCCATTCAAGGATGCAGACTTAACATCCATCTGGTGTAACACCCAATTCTCCTGTGCTGCCACTGCAATGAGAGCTCTAATTGTGTCATGTCTGGATACTGGAGCAAAGGTTTCTCCATAATCCAAACCATAGGTTTGAGTAAAACCACGAGCCACTAATCTTGCTTTCAATTTCTGCACATCCCCCTTCTCATCTGTCTTAACTTTATAAATCCATTTTACACTTATCACCTTCTGATTCTCAGGCAGATCAGCTAATTCCCATGTTCCATTTTTGCTAATCATTTCCATTTCTGAATCCATGGCTTCTCTCCGGCCCTTCTCAGTCACTGCTTCTTCAAAAGTTAAAGGCTCAACAACTGCCAAGTAACACCCCTCATGAACCTGATTTGATTCTTCACCATTAGTTTCATGATCCTGATAAAGATCACTTAACCTCCTCATTCTGTGTACCAATCTTGATGAACTTCCACTGCTACCAGAAGCCTCTCCTCTACTGGTCTGAGTATCAGATAGACTAAACGGAATAGGTGAGAAATGTGATGAATCCCCTCTACTCCCTCCAGCCTCCTGTCCATGTGGAGAAGCTGTAGATATCATTCTTTGATCCTGTGTCACTACTCCCTTTGGTTGAGTATTCAGATTTGGATAAATACTGGAAGTACCAACCTGAATTCTTGTTTCAGATTGCATATCCCAGTTCCACCTTTTCTCCTCCTCAAAGATGATATCTCTAGCTGCTTCCACCTTTCCAGTACTGATTTTATAAATCCTATAACCTTTACTCATACTGCTATAGCCAACAAAGATGGCTTTCTCAGACCTGTCATCCAATTTTTTCCTCTGTTGTTGGGGTACCAACACATGACACAGACATCCAAAAACTCTGAAATGACTCACAGAAGGTTGTGGCCACTCCAAGCCTCTAATGGAGTCTTGTCCTTCAAAGCTCGTGTTGGTATTCTATTCTGTATATATGCAGCAGTAAAGACTCCTTCTGCCCAAATTTGTTGGGCAAACCTTTATCCTTCAACATACTTCTGGTCATCTCTATAAGGGTTCTGTTCCTTCTCTCAGCCACCCCCATTCTGCTGAGGTGAATATGCCACAATGAGCTGCTTCTGTATCCCATTTTGTTCAAGAAACTCAATGAATTGTTTGGAATTAAACTCCCCTCCTCGATCAGATCTCAGCTGCTTCAACTTCCTCCCAGTCTGAGTCTCAACCAAAGCTTTAAACTTCCTAAACATTGCAAATGTGTCAGACTTCAACTTCAGAAAATAAACCCACAACATGCGTGAGTAATCATCAGTAAATGTAAGCACAAATGCACTCCCATCCAGAGACAGTGTCTGCATGGGTCCACAAAGGTCTATATGGACTAAATCCAATATTCCTTCAGCCTTAGGTTCTGAAATTTTAGGGAACTCCTCCCTGCATTGTTTCCCTTGCATACAGGCTTCACAAATCTCCTTAGTCACCTTGAACCTAGGTAACCCTTTCACCATATCCTTCTCTTGCATTTTCTGTATGTTGTGAAGGCCTGCATGACCTAATCTTTTGTGCCACAGGTCTGTAAGACCTGTTTCACCAGCAACTCTAGTTGCACCAGATGTTATCTTCCATTTCAAGGGGTATGCTTTTCTTACCACGGACACTTCTGCAATCTTTTAACCATCTTTTCCCCTTATCTCACACTTATCCTCTGTAAACACAACTCTGTATCCATGCTTGACCTTTTGTGAAACGCTGAGTAAATTTTTATCCAGACCAGGGACAAGAAAAACGTCTCTTATTGTTTTCCTCCCCTTCTTGGTTATGACATCAATATTACCTTTTCCAGCAGTAACCAAAGTAGCTCCATTCCCAACCTTGATGGGCACATTGTAGGACCTGTCAAGGCTGGTAAAGAATCCCTTCTCCTTGGTCATATGATTAGTTGCCCCACTGTCTATCAACCAGACATCATCTTCAAAAGTTTGATGGACAATGTGAGCTGCTGTGAATAAGGAATTTTCATCCTCTTCTTCCCTGCTGGTTTGTGCCTGATTTGAGGCACCTTTCTTGCTTTTACAGTCCTTTGAAAAATGGCCAACCTTGCCACAATTATAGCACTCTTTCTTTGTCTTATATTGCTTGTAACCATCTGACTTCTCCTGCCCTTTGTTCTTGAAATAACACTGTGCTTCCACATGATTATCCTTCTTGTAAATCTCACAGAACTTCTTGTATTTGGGTTTGAAATCTGATTTCCCAAATGCCTTCTTACTTGGATTTCCCTTCTGAACATGTTTCTGGTTTTTAGACTTGACCTGGAAAGCACCTTCCAGTCCACCACTCCTTTCATCCAACCTAAACTCCTGGGATTGCAAGGCAATAACAATCTCTCCTACTGTCACTGTAGAGAGGTCTTTGTCTGTTCTATGACTCCCACATAGGGATCAAAACGTTCCTGTAGAGAACACAGCAGCTTGGATACAAGGGCATCCTCCTTAATATCATCACCAAATGCTTTCATTTCATTGCTCAACTCTGTAATTTTGTTGGCAAACTCCTTATGGTCTCATCACCAAATGCTTTCATTTCATTGCTCACCTCTGTAATTTTGTTGGCAAACTCCTTGATGGTCTCCTTCTCTCCTTGTTTAAGAGCATAATAATTTGCTCTTAACCTCTGCAACTTTATCATTGCAGCCTTTGGATCACCCTGAAACCTTTCCTTCAACAGGTCCCAGGCAGCCTTTGAGGTATCACATACAGCCAAGTGTGCTGCAAAAATCTCCTCTGTCACTGCATTGTAAAGAAGCTGAAGTGCAGTTTGGTCCTTTTCTTCAATGGCTTCCCAAGACAGCAGTTCCTTCTTCTGTTCCTCAGTAGGTTCTCCACCCACCTCAGGCATCTTGGACATGCCTTCAGTCACAACTTTCCAAAGCCCCTTTGATCTTAAGGTGGCCTTAATTTTAATAACCCATAAACTGTAATTCTTACCATCAAATACAGGTACAGGAAACTGGTTCTGCATCTTCTCCAGCAACAATTTTAGGATGTTAAAATGGTTTTTTTCAGTAATACCTCGGCTGTCTCTTGTCTCAGATTTTGTGCTTAGATTTGTGCTTTGTTCTTGTGCCTTTGTGCTACCTTACGGCCTTGCGAACCGATAAGGCTCTGATACCAATTTGTTGTTGAAAACTAGGACACTAAACAGTAAGAACACTGCATGAAATGGTCCTAGACATCATCTGCATTACAAATATTGTGCAAACAGGAAATAAAAGAGATCAAATACACAATAACCTTCAGCAATGCAAGACGGTAAAAGAAGAACCAGAGAAGAAAAATTGAAGAACACAGATGCTAGTTTTTCTGAATAATTCACTTGTATTTCATTTCAGTACAAAAGTTTTTTATATATATGTAAACGTCATTGTTAGCTTTTTAAATGCTAAACAACCCGTTGTAAAACATTACTAAATAAAGGAAAACATCTTCTGCACAAAACATTTCCTACAAAAACTATTCTCTACCCTGTCTTAGTAATATTCTTCCCAGGGTCTTCTGTCAGATGCTTGGCCGCTTCTTCATGTCTCAGTCCTCACTGCCTTGTTGCGGCTCGTCCAGCTCCTCTTTCCAACTTGTCCCGGACTTCTTCTTTGTTCCCTTGTCCTGTGATCCACAACTCCTCAAACTGCTGCAGGTTCTTGGATGTTGAAGTTGCTCAATTGCTTCACAAAATACGAGATCTATTAATCTAGATCTTTCTCAAGACATGGAGTTATAACCAAGAAGCTTTTCTATTACATATTACGATGAAATGTATATAGTTCAATATTCTATTGAAAATGTAGATAATAAATCAATAAATCCTAATAATGATTAAATTTAAGAACACGTTTATAGTAGTAACTCAAAAGAAGACAAAACATGAAAGAAACTATTTCCAAGTAACAAGTGGCTACTATACGTTACAAAATGCAATGTACAATTCATAAGTGTGACGGTGGAATATGAAACTTTCCTACACGATGACACATCTAAATTTAGAAGGGGTACGGGTTGGGTATCCGAATTTTAAGAATATTCGAATTCAAACGTGTATTCAATTTTGTATCTGAATTCAAATCCACGAGATATGAATTCTAAACAATAAATCGAATATCCAAACTATTTAAATCGAATATCCGTGAGTATAAAAACAATATTAAACTATCAATTTGAGTTTAAATTCAGGTACACGATTCATATCAAACCTTTGTAATGGTATTTCCGTAATTATCATAAAATTAAAAATATTTTTGTAAATTAATATATATTCGGGTATTCGTAGATAACAATTTATGAAAATAAAAAATGGAATCCGCAGTTTTAATAACTTTATTACCGAATACACGGATGCCAGTATTTTTTTTCTCGGATTCGCGACGGATTTTAGGTTGGATGGATTTTTCGTGAATTTTGTCGAGCCCTGTCTAAACTTGATCCTTTGGAACTTTATCTTGAGAAATTTGAGATATTGATGGACTGATAATGAACTGAAAATTAGGTTATGATGATAAGTGGTTATGTAGATTAATCAAGAACTTTATAAGAACACACGAAGATCTTTAAATTGAATATATATAAAAAAAACATTTCGGTCCACCATGCAATACAACTACATATATATTAAAGGGTTAAAAAATGGATACAACAGAAACGGTAAAAAAAGTTATTGAAACTACACAAGAAACATATATCCTATGCAAGATTGATGGATCAATCATGTACAGTAATAATCAGATTCTTTGAAGCTCTCCTAAATCGTTCCATGACCATATTAGCTCCGGCAAGTGCAATATTCCTCTCAATATGATCGATATCGGTTGGTATATAAAGCTCGAGCCGTTTCATCACACGCCCCAAACGGACGAGATATTGTATAACATGTAGGTTATTAAGGGTACCTCGAAAACCTTTCACCTCGACCACTTTCAATGTGTTTTTCAGACATCTATATATGATAGTCTCCTCCCAAAAAGTATCCGGATGGAACGTGTAGGGTGGATAATAGTTCTGTAAAGAAACTCGGTTAAATAATAGTGATTGTTTAAGCATCACTTTCAGATCGTGAAGGTATGTAATTAAGGATTTATCTCATGTAAATTTTGATGAAGTATATGAAATTACAACTCAAACCCAAGTAAGTAAATTAGTTCATACCATTTATGTATTATAATAGATTTACTTCGATTAAAACCAATAAATTGTTACCTATGTTTAATATTAGATTTCGTTATCTTTTCAGAGTGAGTTCATAATATATGCAATTATAATGATATTACACCAATTCCTTCAAAGAAAGAAGATGAATAGCATGTATTACAAACTTTGATGTGAAAACAAATTTCAAGTCAAGATTATGTAACGACAGATCAAGTGTTATTCAATTCAACCCTTTGAATCATTTGATCATTATGTAATATTAATAAAAGCAATGCAATTGATGCATATATAAGTGATAACTTACTTCTAGATTTCTTGGAGGAACCGTTTCAAAAACGAGAGTCTCCAAGATGGGACAACTTCGGAGCATGAATCTCATTCCAACATACTCGCATGGGTAAAATGATGCCTTGAGAGTTAAATGCCGAGTTTCCAACGGAGAAAGTGAAGCTAACGGATCCTCTCCCGTTGGAACCACCTTTCGAAACAAGAAAATGGCGCGAATCAAGGTTAGATTCAAAAAGAATTTCCCGCGCGCATGATAAGATCTTCGATTACTTAGTAGGAAAGTTATTAATGTTTTAAATTAGTATCCAAATCTTACACTAAGCCAAATGAAAGTAACATTTTAATGGATCAAATATCACTTCAAAGATTTAAGAAACCTTTAAACATAGAGTAATAATGCATACATTAGGGACACACACAATCAAGATTCGATAAAAAAAACATAAGGTAGGGTAAAGTAGTAGATGATTAGGACCTGAAGAAGATAAGAGCAAACCGTCAAGTTCTTCGTGGACATAAGATCATAGAGGAGATTAGAAAGAACGTCACCATTCTCGGCGAACTCAGTCTCAAATCCAAAATCAAGACAAGTCTCTTGCATCTTTCTGTTCACTCGTTCGAAAAAGAAGTGACGAAAACCCCCTGAATACTTGAATACCTCCAAATTAGGTATGTCAAAATAGAACACCAATCGAGTAAATTTACAGTTATCCAAGATTAACTCTTTTAACCCTTGATTGGAATTAGTTATCTCGACCAAGTCAACATTCCAACACATTATTAAAGTTAAGCTTTCAAGCGAGGGAATGTTCAGCAACAAGGGTTTGACCGACCCGAGTTCAAGCCAACCAAGTGATAGTTTTCTCAGTGACGTCAAGTTTGTGAAACTAGACGCGACCAGGCCACATGCATATAGCTTTAAGGACTCGAGTTTCGTTTGCTCATAGGCACAAGTAGGGAGATCGATCACAGTCCGTTCATTTTCAGAGTCGTAGAAATCAAGAACAAGGTTCTTGACCTTTTTCGACACTGCAAATCTTATAAGGGACTTGATCTCTCTCTTGAAATCCATTGGCTTTGAGAGCTTCATTTCAAAGTTTTTTATTTCGTCCCCATGAAACCTCGAGACCCATTCGGACATGAAGCGAACGAACAACATTCTCTGCGACAATTTGATTTCTTCAGACGCCGCAAAGTCGATGAACTCCGATTCGAGAAACACGATGTTTCTGTTCTGGTAACAAAGATTTCTCCATCGTTTGGACAAAATGGTCGTTCGAACAGCCTCTTTGAAGGGTAAAAAAGAAATTATCATAATCAGAAGCAGATCCTTTAAACTCGAAATCATGTCTGGTTTTTTAGCATCCATTGGTTTTGTCGGTGAGTGAATTGATTTAGAGATGTGTTAGAGAGAGAGAGAGAGAGTTTAAAGTTTTTGAAAGGTCGTGTCTTTTGGTTTCATGGCAGTTTCTTTGTGATTCTCTCGAACCGTTTCTTATAACCTTTTGCTTAGAATTCGATCAGGTGGAAGGAGAAGACAGTTTCATATGATTTTATATATGATTCTCCATAAATATTATTTTTAAAGAATTTATATTTTTTTGACGTCACTAGATATAAATTGTAAAAAGGATTGTAGATATTTACTTTACAAAGAGATTTTCCAGAATTAATTAAATACATATTAGGAAAAATAATAAATTTACTCTTTTTTAAAAGAAAAAACAATTATTTTAATATAATTTTGCTTAGATGTTGCTTTTAGCGTACTCGCTTCACAAGATACGTGTAATAGTTTTTTTTTTGAGATTGAGATTTGGCCCATAGATTAAAATGGAAGACTTAATTCTCATTAAACAGGTGAAAGAAAATAATGTTTTATATACTTGAAATGGAAAAGGAAAACATAACATTAATTTTTTCACTATGGTAAAAAAAGGGAAAATGTATTCGGTATTAGCACTATAGAGACAAACCTTCTATGAAAACTAAAAAATAATAATCTCTTTGTCTTCGAATAAAAAATAGAACTATATGGATTTTTTATTGATTAGAAATTAAATTTATGTAGAAGGCCTAAACAAAAATTATGGTATGGTGACTCAAAAAAGAACATTTATCCGAGACCTAATTGGACCGAACTAAATACCGTTATTAATTGTTGAAAATTGTCTCTTAGCGGAAGAAATCATAAGAGATTATTACAAGTTGAGCGATAATTAGACTACTTTTGCTAATCTAAGATCCTTTAAGTCTCATTCAAATGGAAATCCTATTATTGCAAGGTTAGTTAATGTTTTCTATAAAGGCTATTGAGGAGTTTCATAAGTTCGTTTTGTGATGTCTTCCATTGGTGCATTACTAGGGTTAATCGGAATCATTTGTTCTCGGACAGGAATGGCAGTCTATCCAACAAGCGAATAACATGTGCTTCATGGTTCAGAGTAGTCCGATTAAGGAGATATCCTGAAACATTGATTCGTAGGAATCAATCCAATGAAAAATTCACTATAAGAAAAAATGTATTTCGCATCCGTTTCGAAACGAACGTTCGTAAATAATATATGTTTGTATTCCATCCACATTGGAGCGTTGTGTTTTCTATAAAGGCTATTGAGGAGTTTCACAAGTTCTACACCACATAACCTCTGAAGCTATCTATAAAAATGGTCATTGGATCATTCGATGAGACATCGAAAAATCATTTGTTTATTTCATTAATACATATTAACCTCTAAAAAAACATAAATTAGATTTGACAATAGATCAATTTCTTATAGTCGTTGAATCCTCAAGACGGAACTTAGCAGAATTTTACGTCTTATTACACAACAAAATCTAGATCTCCATCAATCATAACCTGATATTTTGCATTAATTTTTTTTTTAATTTATCATTTTACGATTTTAAAATTGTACTTTTGAACTCATTGTTTCTTACAATTAGTTGTGGTGGATGAAAAGTGTGTTCTAGTGTAATTACAAATCAAAGAATCGTACTTTTGTGAATATAATGTCTTCAAAATAGAATGGTGCTCTATGATGGCTTGGTTGAATATTCCATGGATGGATGTTAATTTATTAGCTATGAAAACAAAATAACAAGATTCACCAATGCATCTTCCTCCTCTACTAAAAAAAACAGGTCATCCATTTGAAATGGTTAAATTTCCGTTTGTAATGATCTGTTCCAACGATTCCTAATTGTTGAAATATGATCATTAAAAAATTACATCTGTTGCGATTTGCAACGACATTTCAACACATAATATCTTTTGATAACCATCAAAGGATTGTAACGGATATCTCCGTTGGAAATCTCAACGGTTGTCCATTCCAAAGTTTCAACAGATACTCGTTAACAATTTGCAACGGGTACCCGTTGGAAATGTACCATGGCAATCCAATAGAAATTTGCAACGGACATCTGTTGAACTTGTTGGGGGGACTTAGCAATGGATGCCAGTTGGAATCAAAATGGAAGGAATTTTAAAATATTCCAAAAGATGCCCATTGAAAATTTTATTCTTTTATCAAAGGGTATTTGTTGATAGTTTGACGAATTTATTTTAAAAAAAAATAAAAATAAATAATTTTTTAATATATACAAAATTTATACAAAATTAAGAAAAACGAATTAGACACATTTCATCTAAACCGGCATTGTCGTCTTCATCCTCGTACTCGCTAATGCCTCGTGAAGGGGTTGCTCAGAGTCGATAATCTGTTCTTGTCTCGGCGTTTTTCCCCCATCGGTGGTGGTGGCTGATATCTTCAACCAATCATCAACTCGATGATACTCTCCATATGACGCATATACGCTCGTATTTCTTGAAGCGTAGATTGTGTTTTTTTAAGAGTATCTTGTGTTGCTCGAAGAGTATCTTATGTTGTTCGAAAAGTAATCTTGAGCTGCTCAATGCATCTTTCTTGCGTAAAAGTCTCTTACACCGATAGGGTACCGTTGTGACGTCCTCAATGATATATTTTTATAGAGAATCTAGAATGTATAGACACCTCTTATGTAGCCTAACGGAATGCAATAAAATAAAAATTAAAAGTAGCATATTGGTGTGGTGTAAACACGAGTTTAATTATTCCTAGACCACTTCACCGCAAGTATACGGATCGTGTAGTACCAGGGTCGATCTCTAGGGACTAAAGCAGCTAAACTAAGAATAAAACTAAACTAAGATGGAAAAGAGATAGAAAGGGATGTGATCCTAAATTTCTAAACTAACCTAAGTGGTGACAAACGAAACTAGGTTGGGGATAAAGTCAGATATGGTGAACACTACGGGTGTACGGGATACCGGGAATTGTATAGATGAAACAACTAAGGATCGTAGATCTATCACCTATTCTTGAAAACGGGAAATTCATACCCTAAGATGAGGAGTGATTCTTCCGAGCCTAAACCTCCTAACCATGGATACGTGCAACCCTACCTTCCAGCAGTGATTAACCCGTACCATGGCAGCATTACGTGCGCAATCATTATCCCTAAGATGACTAACCGACCGGTCAGATTCTCATTAGCCAATCTTAATCTACTACTTAACAGGTCCGGATTCATCCTTTAACCTTCCAGCAAAGTCTGAAATCCTATGTCGCTGAGCGGTCAGCACTAGCGTAGGAATGATAATGCTAAGTGTAGAACCGTAAATCAAGAATAAATGAATAGAAATAAGCATTAACGCAAGTCATCGTTCATACAATACAAATCTGATATCCCTACCCGCAGTAGGGACTCCACTCACTCATGGAGAAAATAGAAAACAAAGATAACATAATCCTATACATGATATACTCTAAGGAATTCGATGCCTCGACCTTCCCAATCGTGTTACCGGTGTAAGGATTTATGCTTCTCTTCTTCTCCGATGC
>CM071869.1:1985385-2015621 GCA_036759665.1 Gynandropsis gynandra
TTTTCCGCTCGTTGCTCGGGTGTTCCTTTGGGTTCTAAAGCTCGATCTTGGCTCTGAGTAGATATTTCTTCAATTCATGTGGTTTTTATCAGGAATCCGTCATTTTATGCTCATTTAGGCCTTGTCGCCTAAAAACCTGAAAACCAACAAAACGGGTGTGTGAACCGCATAATCATATCGGAAATGTACGTCTCTATATAAGATACATGGTGCTAAAATCTATCCTAATATTGATACACTTTCAGTGTTATCACATATAGATTTAAAATATTTTATATAATTAAAGAATTATTATAATAGTTATGATATTACATTTCTCTAAATATTTTTTTATTTTGTAAAGGACTAAGATCGTTGGAAATTGAACTGATCGTTTGTGATTGCCGTGTGATCATCTATGTCGCAGCTTTCACAGTCCGCTTTGTTTGGAGGTCAACAAGTTCTGGTTCGTTGACCTATTCCCTGATGACAGACTTCTTCTTGGCGTGAGTCTCAATGACCATCTCAAGAAGAGTAGATTCTTTTCTCATTCTTTGCTTATATAACATTATAATAATATGATTAATTAACAATTTTAGATAAAAATAAATTAAAATTATAAATGTAACTATTCATTACCAATTTTTTCTTTTCGGAAATGACTTTGATCCTGATGTATGGCAATGCAAAACACCCCCGCGAACTTTCTCGTTGTACTAACATTTTTTAGCTTTTTTGTGTTTGTTCTTAAGTCCTCTGACTCCTAATGTTGGACGAGTTCGTTGAATACCTCGTCCATTGCCCATGTCAATTTAGCATTCTTCTTCTAATAATTGTGCTTGGCGTTGTTCATCGTCAAACACCACCGAACTTGCATATCGTGCATCCAAGCGGTATCGATGTATCCTTCTTCTGTTATATATATTCGCACTAAAAAATTAAATTTAAATAAATTAATTTATGAATAAAATACAATAATAATTTTAAATTAATTTTTATGTTACATACACTTATGATAAATGTATACCACCATCGGTGGCGTATAACTTCTGGCGTCACTTGTCAAGAATAATAAAGTTGATCTTGTAAAGAACCTTGAATGATAATATTATTTATGTGTTTAAGAACATCATCCACATCAAACCTACACATATAAACAAAATCATTAGACAATATTTATAATTAACTGAATGATCAATATTTGTAAATAAATAATAAATTACCATAACGTCCCGTTAGGATATTTAGGATCAATAATGGAATAGTGGGACGCTCATCGAAAGTATCGATGAAAGCGTCAATATCCACCATATCATCTTCATCATCAACTATTTGTGGTGCCAATATAGGTAAAAGAGAAAGATATGGTGGCGAAGGTGGTGGTGGTGGGGCTCCTGCGAAAACCGCCAAAAACCCACCATAACCGATAAATCCCCGAGCTCTCATTGTATTTAAGTGTTTTAGAATTATTTTTAAGAGAAATTAATGTTTTGGTTTTGACATTATGTTGAAAATGAATTGTTCAACGGATTAAATATATGTATCAATGATTTCCAATATGGTAATTCCCAAAAAAAATATTATGTTTACACCAGTTATCTTATTCACCTTGCCTTCTGGTTTGATGTCCATGATCTCCATCACATTCTACCGATTCTTTTAAATCTCTCATCGTGTTTAATTATTTGTAATGCATTTGCGTTTTTTTTTTTTGCATGCATGGTACCTCTTTTTTTGTACCATATTTGTTCGAAAATGTTTTTTTATCTTTTATGAATGTATGTCTACAGGGAAGAAAACTTCTATGATAATCAAACTAACATAATTTCTTTCCATGTACTATTCAAAATGAATATGTGTCCTCTAGAAAATATGGGCATGTCAATCACTCATGCATGCTCCATCCAGATAGCATTCCACAGGCAGAGAAGTGTCAACAAGAAGACCGCTTTGAATGTGAAATTTAGCTTTGTACTTACGTCATAAGCAAGAATTTCATTGTTCCAAAAATATCTTAATTCATGAATTAAGGGGCTATAAAAAGATATTGAAACTTTTCTTCAGATGTTTTGGTCCTAGAATCAACAACGTTAGCAACATTACTTCTATTTTCAGACACATATCGGGAGGCAAATTATATGGAAACAAAATCGCTGACCACATAGAATATTGACTTCAAGATTATCCATATGAACTATAACCATCGATGCACAGACAAAGATAAACATTTTTCGTTTCATACGTAAATTTGGGAAATATTTCATTGAAATCCTTCCAAGCCTTACCATCTGATTGATGTTGCATTATCCCTCCACCTGTCGAGTGTTATGTGTGTCTTCTCATTACCGTGACATTTTTTATTCATATAACCTTCTCAATCTATTTTTTACACGCATATAGAATATTTTTTGTACGATACATATTTTCGTGAATATGATTTTTGGGACGAAATTTGTTTGCACAAAAAGAATTTACATTCCAACAGGTATTTATCTTCTTCCAAAACCAACATACAACTATTTCTACAAATATTAATTTTCTCATTGGTATTTCCAAATATTTTAAAACATTTTTGTTTTATAATATTTCTCTGATGCTTGATTATTTCCCAATAAATATTCATGCATGGTTTTACAAAATGAATCCATGCAATTTTCAGCTACATTTTCGTTTGTTTTTGTACTCATCAATCTTGATGACAATGATAAATAAGACTAACCTTCACGATAATCTTCATATATAGGTTGTTTCGTTGCATCCAATAGGTTGAAAAAATCGGCGTGCCTCATTGTTCAGTATCTCTTCATGCGTTTTCTTAACAACTCTATGAAAAGCATCTGATACCATTTGCACATATGGATTGTTCGTCGATATTTATAATGAACTTTTTTATTTTTTTCATTTCTTTTGCTTTTCGCACACTATCTCTGACGCCATAATTTTCACCGCAAAATTATTAAATTTTGTAATTCTCTATGAAATCCACATTGTAAAGGTATTTTTCAAACAATTTCTTGAACTCTATGTTTCATGTTTTTGCATCTTTTGCAGGGACATAACATTGTATCGTGTTTTTAACACAAAGGTTGCACCGACGCAAAATTCATGAGTTGTTTCAATCCGTGTAAAAATTTTGATTAACTTCCTCGGTTACGAGATCTTTTCTTTTATACATCAAATTTCTCAATCTGTATATATCTTTATTTGAAGAATACGAAATTATTTGAAAATATATTTTGTGTTGATGGCTTGATGGTAAACATTCAAGTTTGATGTATAGTGAATATTCTAACGGATGCCCGTTGAGAATACCAACGGAATACAAAGTTGGATTATTCCAATGAAAGCCTCGAAATTCTAAACTTTGTAAGGGCATATGTTGAAAATACCAACGGATGCTTGTTTGTTGTTCTTTACACTGAGCATCTGTTGGATTAAAATGTCGGTTTTCAATGGGTTTCCAACCGATGCATGAGCAAATTTGTAACGGATATTATTCGTTAATCTTTCGTTATTGCAACATGCTTCTACTCATTGATAATTTTCCAAATTCTGTTACAATTTATCGCAAATATTATCAAAAGATGGATATGTTGATCTGTCTGTTGATATTCGTCTGTTTTTTTAGTGCTCCTCCTCGGACAAACCAAAAATCCTTTTATAATTTAGTGATATGTTAAAATCTGCATGAATATTTCATCCCTATTTTTAAAATTGTTAGTCTTTGTAAACCATCTCTCTGTGATTATATATATAATCACAAACGCGCCCTTTTATATCATAACTATAATTATCCACATTTTTCAAAAATCTACCTTCTGAGAATTAATATTGAATACATTTATTAAAAAAATGAGAGGAACACCGAGAATAGAAATCAAGATTAACATATCAAAAGGTTTTCACATTGTGCAATGGGACTTTATACTATGAATCATCTAGGTCATTCAACTTTCATCATCCACTCATGTGATGCATCACTTGTAATAGTCTAGGTTTACAATAGTAGATGAAATTTAAAAGATTTTGCACAACTAATCATGTCATTAAGGTCTATCTTTTTTCTGACGATTCTCGTGAAATCATGAGAACTCTCTCCATGTTTTTTCCTTATTGACATGTATTAATTCTCTTAATATGTCACACATCTTTAAAGTGCTCGAACTTCGACACTTTTAAATGTGGGGTTTTTTTAGGAATGTCATTGATGCGATTCTGAAACGGAACTTCATGTTATGCGGTGAAGATGATCATTTCATTCAATGACAACACAATATCATGCAAAATCAATATATGATAAACCAAAACACGAACATATGATAGAAATGTAATAAGGTCGATCGCTTGTTCTAAGAAGAACTTTAAGGAAAAACTCTTTTAAATAAGACTAATCCAAAGTTGTTCCAAAAAGTTACAAATTTAAGAACTTAAATAAGAACAAAAAATTGTAACTAAACAAAACTGAAAATTACAAAGAACTATAGAATAAAGAGATAAAGCATAGGTTTTCTAAACGATTTTAGGGTTTTAATATGATATCCATGTATAATTCAAGTGATTTAGATGTTTTCGGAGAAAAACGCTCAGTCAAATGCGTGTTGTATCTGAGCAAATAAACTTACTAAAAAACTAGGTGATTTACTCTACTCAAGTGATTTTGTGTTCGATCTTAATGATTATATAGATGTAAGATCATGAGATATGTCAACTCGACTGATGAAGAGCTCGACTCGATTGTATACACTGACTCATGTACTTGGACGATGGAGAGGTGTTTGATCGAACATATATTTCCATCATCCCGAACTAAGAGTAAATGCACCATTTCAAACTCTCATTCTTGTGTTAACTAATCTTGATTCTTTCACATTTGGATTTTGCTTTTTTTGTTTATATATATGTTTGAAATTACTTTGACGACAGTTTTTTCGACCGTTTTCAAACATATATATGGTCGGTTATAGGTGAAGTGTTGCATATTTTCAAACACTCCAAACATTCTTCTCCAATAGTATATCATGCGTCAAAATTAAAGTTGCACTCGATAATTTGCATCGAAATTATCTATACGAGTGATTAGATTATTTGATAAGACAAAAAACATATGTTTCTTTCATTAAAACCTCTTAAACTCTAAAAACATATAAAATAGATTCGACAAGAAATTAACATCTTTGTAATCATTGAAATTAAAACATAATTGTACGAAAATTTCCATCCTATAATAACATTGCAAATAAAAATATCGATCAACAGTAATATGATATCTTATATTAATTATTATTTTAAATTCATCATTTTTATTATTTATTATTATATTCAAGCTCATCGGTTCTACGGTTTAGGGGTGGACAAATAGCGAATATCCATAAATATCCGACTATTTGTATTCGTATTCGTCGAATATTCGATTTTACTATTTGTATTCGTATTCGTAATACGAATATCCGCAAATATTTGGATATTCGTATCCGTATCCAAATCAATTTTTTAAAAAAATTAAAAAAAATCTTATAAAAAGAGTTAATGATTATCAAAATATAATTCATAAATAATCTTCAAATTGCACAAATACACAAAAAAACATAATATAAATATACGAAACACCAATGCATTAGTCTATCAATCATGGGAGAGTTAATTTTGTCGATGACTCCACCGACATCGCTAATTCATCTAAAAAACGTAACAAATTATTAGATTATCATATTAAATATCAAATACATTAAAATAAAACTAAAATAAAAGTTATATATTTACGAATTTTCTGTTTTTTTTTATATTTTACAATGTGTCCATAACATTATCCATTCCACCTGGATTACGAATCCAATCTTGAGTGCAAATTAAAGTTTCAACCATATTAGCAGTTAGACAACTATGATACGAATTATTTGGGAATCGACAACACTATAACATTTAGAACATTAGGGTTAAAAAATTTATAAATTACATGGCAGTCATTCAAATTTAAGTATAATAACTATTTGTTTATATATTTTATATTTGGTCTTAAAATCAAATATAGTAATGTTTTTTATTTATAATTTGATCCTTAAAATTAATTTTATTATATATCTATATATTAAATAAATTATCTATTTAATACTTATAAATATGAATAGTTGCGAATAATTGAATATACTATTTGTGTTTGTATTTATATTTGTCGGATATCTAATTTCTTATATTTGTATTTGTTCTTTCGAATTTTTATATTTTCGAATCGAATACGATTCGAATACAAATCGGATACGAATATTTCGAATATTTTGCCCCGACTTTATTATGATTATTACATGTAATTTTTTTAATGTGATATTTTCGCTACTATACTCATGTGAACTTAATTATTGATAATTTTCAACTTTCGAAAAACTTTTTTTAATATAAAATGCACATTTTTCATCATTAGAAAGATAGATAGATGGATGGGGACATCTTACGTAATCAAAACATGCAAATTTCCACGTGACGAAGATTTACGTAAACACGTTAACACGTGAATTGCTTGACGAGTAATTGTATTGTCTTTCTTTTTTCTTTTTTTCGTCGGTTGTCATTTGTCATGTTTTGTGTCGCTACTACTTGAACACGTGTTCTCAGTTCTAAAGGATCTCCTTGCTTCAGAATCCTATCTTAAATGGTCTAATTTTTTCCTTTTTTTTCTAATGGTTTATCATAATAACATTTATGGTTATTTTGTAAAATTAGTGTTGTAACCCAATAATTTCTTGTTTTAACATTACATGTTATAGATATGATCGCAATAACACGATTCTTTCCGTTTTGCTATTGACTAACATCATAGCTCACAATAACTTCTTTTTATATTTTTTAAAACAAAAAAATCCATATGGATTTGGTTCATAGTAAATGAACAATTTAGATTTAAAATTCGTTTGAAAATTATATCTCGGATTTGTATCAAACTTCCTGTTTTAAATATATTCCAAAATTTTCATTACAAATTGGTCCAAAAATATCTTACACGAAATACATAACAACCTTATAAATAAATGAAATGAACGAATTGCATTTGTGGAAATGTGAGACGCTTGTCATTTCCACATCCGAAAAAAACAGATATAGATTACGGTTAAATTTACTATTCATTTTCAATTGTCGTAAAATTATTGACAAATTGTTGAGAAAATTAAAGATGAATTATAATTATGTCACAATATTTATTATACATCTCACAAATAAATATAAATTATGGACGCTATTATTATAATTATTAGATGATATTCCGCGTTGTACGGTTTTTTGATAATTAAATTGTAGTTCCCTGTGATGTTGTACATAATTTATTAATTCAAAATATTTTCATGACATTTGATATATGTATACGCCAATATAAACATATCAATTCTAATTTTCAATGTAAAAGTTTAATCCATAAATTTATAAGATGTAATATAAACTAACACTGCGATTTGTTCATTAGATATTTTAAATTTTAAAATGTAATTTGTCGGAGAAAATGATTGCATGACTTGGACAAAAGTTTTTTGTATGATTGTTTTTCTATCTGTACTTGCATAATTTTTAAGACAATAACATAACTAAAAGAAATTATTGAAGTATGAACATAATTTAAGAATCTTTAAAATTTATTTATGTTTGAATTTATTGATTATGTTTAGATTTTGATTGGTGTAGATGTTTGTGGAACAGAACGATCGAAGTGTTAACAAATCGTTGATCATCACGGGAATAACGTGTGTTATGTGTAAAGGATAATTCTGTCATTTCATATATGTCCTAGGGTTTTGTGATCATTTCTATAAATACTCTTGTAATCCCTCTCGTTAACAATAATTCATTTTATTATTCACTTCATCATGGTATCAGATGCCTAAGAAAGTCTAACGACAACCCTAAATTTTTTTTTTCTAAATTCCCAACCGCCCAATTTTCTTTTTGAATTCCCAGCCGCCTCTTCTTCCTTGTTGCTCCACCGATGACCGGCCACACCAACCCCTCCACCGCTGGTCTCTCCGATGCTGCGACGACCTTTAATACCCAACACCCTCACAACACTCTTCTTACGGTGAATATGACCAACATTACCAAAATCACCCCTACCAATTTTCTCACATGGAGCGTTCAAGTCCGAGCTCTCCTTGAAGGCCATAACCTACAGTGTTTTATTGAGGACAATTCCGTTGTCCCTCCCGCCAAGATCTCCCGTGATGGTGTGTCTGTTGACAACCCCAATTTCTAAGCAACAAGATCGCCTCCTTTTTTCGGTTCTGTTTGGAGCCATCTCGGTTCCCCTTCAACCGCTCATTGTCCGCGCACCGTCTACCTTTGAGGCATGGAGAACCCTCGCCAATACTTACGGCAAAGCATCTCGGGGTCATCTCCTCCAACTCCACGACAAAATCAAACGTTGCTCCAAGGGATCACAATCGATCGATGAATATTTGCGGGTAATCACATCCACCGTCGATGAACTCGCTCTCTTAGGGAAACCACTCGACCATGAAGATCTCCTTGACGCTATTCTTGAAGGTATTCTAGAGGAGTACAAATCTATAGCGGATATTATCCGAGCAAAAGACACCGCTGCGTCCGTTGAAGAAGTTCATGAGAAACTCCTTCACCATGAAGCCAAATTGGCTGCTGTCGAGTCCCAATCTCTCTCGGCCATGGCTCCAATCACAGCCAATCCCACGGCCACTAGTTCTCGGCCGAACCCTCGGTCGCAAGGCTCACAGAACTGGTTTTGCCGCTCTCGTCACAATTCGCCACCATCACGCTGCGGCTATCAAGGTCGCTTCCAAGCTTGTGGCATTCATGGCCACAGTGTTCAACGTTGTCCACACTTTCGCCTAGTTTCCTCCCCCGGTACACATGAGAACTCGCCGATGCAACCATGGCAGAATTCTCCACGCTACTGACAGCCACGACCGCAGGCCCATCAAGCTATTGCTTCCTCCTATGATGCTAACTCTTGACTACTTGATAGTGGAGCATCTCATCACATAACGTCGGATCTCTCCAATCTCGCTCTACACACTCCCTACCGCGGCAGCGAAGATGTTGTTGTTGGTGATGGCAACGGGTAACCCATCATACACACGGGTTCCATCTCTATACCTCTTAGCACTCGATCGTTATCATTACAGGATATGCTATGTGTTCCTAAGATCTGCAAGAATCTTATTATGTCCATCAGTTGTGCAAGAATAATGTGTCTCTGTTGAATTTTCTTCGTATAAATTTCAAGTGAAGGATCTCAGCACGGGGGCGCCACTTCTGAAAGGAAACACTAAAGATGGAGTTTATGAGTGGCCCGTACAATCTCCTTCTCCGTCCTCTTTTCATGCTTTCCATAGTGTCAAGACCACTTCGTCCGAGTGGCATTCTCTTTTAGGTCATCCGTCGTCTTTCATTTTAAATAAAGTCCTCTCAAGGTTTGGACTACCATTGTCTCGGGATTCCTCCCAATTGTTTTGCAATACTTGTTGCCGTAATAAAAGTCACAAATTGTAATTTTCCTCCTCTACTCTTACTACTTTTCATCCCCTTGAAGTTATATTTTCCGATGTTTGGAAGTCTCCTATTTACTCCGTCGATGGCTTCAAATACTATGTCCTTTTCGTAGATCACTACACACGTTATTCTTGGCTTTACCCACTGAAACCCAAATCCTAAGTCCGTGACACATTTGTTCAATTCAAATCTCTCGTCGAAACAAAATTCCAAACACGCATTGCTATTCTTTATTCGGATAATGGGGGTGAATATATTGCCTTGCGTTCATTCCTTGCCTCTCATGGCATTTCTCACTTTACATCTCCACCACACACTCCCGAGCACAATGGTATCTCCGAAAGACGACATAGGCATATCGTAGAAACAGGTCTTTCCCTCCTTACACATTCTTCCATGCCTCTCCCCTACTGGTCTTATGCATTTTCCGTGGCAGTTTATCTCATCAACCGTCTCCTGACACCCAATCTTAGTATGTCCTCTCCTTACGAGTGTCTATTTCAACAAACACCCAACTCCACTAAACTCTGCGTCTTTGGTTGCCTATGTTATCTGTGACTACGCCCCTATACCGCACACAAACTTGAACCCAAATCCGATCCTTGTATCTTCCTGGGGTACTCTTCCACTCAAAGTGATTACGTTTGTCTTGATCCTCTTCGGTCTCGCATCTTCCTTTCTCGTCATGTACAGTTTTTTGAGTCCGTCTACCCCTTTGCTAACCCTACCAAATTCTTCCCTCAACCAAAGTCGCAAACACCAACGAACACCATCATACCGTAAACATGTGTCAGTCCAGCTCAATCCTTTTCTCCGCCACTCATTGCTCCTCCACCGTCTCAGCCCCTATGCTCGGATCCTTCGCCACTACTGCCATCTGATGTTGTCTCTCGGTCTCCGTCTCCAACTGCCAATTCTCTAGCGTCACCGCAGGCTGCCGTGCCTGTCCTCTCGGACGCCCCGCCATTGCTACCTCCGGCCACCACAATCAATTCACATCCAATGGTGACCCGCTCGAAAAACAACATTGTGAAGAACAATAACAAATTTACCTTTGTTGTCCAGGTGGACCGTGAACCCGCTACTATCACTCAGGCTTTCAAGTACCCTCGATGGCGTGAAGCAATGGATGCTGAATTACAAGCCTTGCATCGTAATCAAACTTGGTAGCTTCTTCCCGCTTCTCAAGCTAAGAATATTGTCGGTTGTCGCTGGGTTTTTTGCATCAAACGAAAACAAGATGGAACCGTGGAGCGTTTCAAAGCTCGGCTTGTTGCAAAGGGGTTTCATCAATGACCAGGAATTGACTATCATGAAACATTCAGTCCAGTTGTGAAGCCTACAACCATCCGCATTGTTCTGAGTCTTACGATCTCTCGCGGGTGGTCTCTAAGATAACTTGACGTCAATAATATCTTTCTTCAAGGCCGTCTATCGGAGGAGGTATACATGTCTCAACCCCCCGGGTTTTCTTGATAAAAATCATGTGTGCAGACTTCAGCGAGCAATATATGGACTTAAACAAGCCCCTCGTGCATGGTATTCAGAGCTTCAGACTTTTCTACTTGCTCGCGGTTTCACAAATGCCTTGGCAGATACCTCTCTCTTCATCCTCCGAACCACCAAGCTACAAATATATGTGCTGGTATTGTTGTTACAGGCAATTCCTCGTCACAGGTACAACACTTCATTGATGCACTTGCGGCTCGTTTCTCAATCAAGGACTTGGGTGCACTGTCCTTCTTTCTTGGGGTTGAGGCAACACAGATATCCGCGATCTCCTTTTGACCCAACGGAAGTACATTTCAGATCTCCTTAATCGTTCCCTCATGCATGAATCGAAGTCAGTTCCTACCCCGATGCCATCCACCTCGCGCGTGACTCTCCAAACCGGTATTCCTCTATCCAATCCAAAAAAATATCGATCACTTGTTGGCGGGCTATAATATCTATCGCTCACGAGACCAGACATCAGCTTTGTGGTCAACAAACTATCCCAATTCATGCATGCTCCCACGGATGTACATTAGCAGGCAGTTAAAAGGGTGTTACGCTATCTTGTTCACAAATGCCTTGGCAGATACCTCTCTCTTCATCCTCCGAACCACCAAGCTACAAATATATGTGCTGGTATTGTTGTTACAGGCAATTCCTCGTCACAGGTACAACACTTCATTGATGCACTTGCGGCTCGTTTCTCAATCAAGGACTTGGGTGCACTGTCCTTCTTTCTTGGGGTTGAGGCAACACAGATATCCGCGATCTCCTTTTGACCCAACGGAAGTACATTTCAGATCTCCTTAATCGTTCCCTCATGCATGAATCGAAGTCAGTTCCTACCCCGATGCCATCCACCTCGCGCGTGACTCTCCAAACCGGTATTCCTCTATCCAATCCAAAAAAATATCGATCACTTGTTGGCGGGCTATAATATCTATCGCTCACGAGACCAGACATCAGCTTTGTGGTCAACAAACTATCCCAATTCATGCATGCTCCCACGGATGTACATTAGCAGGCAGTTAAAAGGGTGTTACGCTATCTTGCTGGAACGAAGGATCATGGCATCTTCTTTTCCGCCACAAACTCTCTGTCCTTACATGCATTTATCGATGCTGATTGGGCTAGTGATTGTCATGATCTCAAGTCCACTGGTGCATATCTTGTATTCCTTGGTGCACATCCTATTTCATGGTCGTCCAAGAAGCAAACGGGACTCTCAGGCTCGTCTACAGAAGCTGAATACAGATCTGTTGCGTCTACAGCAGCTGAAGTTCTCTGGGTTCTTGCCTTGCTATCAGAACTTGGAATAACGACATCTACAACACCAACCATCTACTGCGACAACATCGGAACAACATAGCTGAGTGCTAAACCAGTTTTCCATTCCCGTATGAAACACTTGGCTCTCGACTATCTATTTGTACGCGGCCTAGTTGAATCGAAGACTTTTCGGGTCACCCATGTTCGGGCCGCTGATCAACTTGCTGATGTTCTCACAAAACCTCTCCCGCGACTTCCATTCGAGCTACTTTGTTCCAAGATTGGACTCACCTCGGGTGCTCCATCTTGCGTGAGCGTGTAAAGGACAATTCTGTCATTTCATATATGTCCTAGGGTTTTGTGATCACTTCTATAAATACTCTTGTAATCCCTCTCGTTAACAATAATTCATTTTATTATTCACTTCATCATTATGTTTTCTTGACAATCATTTGAGCAATACTTGAAACGAAAAATGCATAGCAAGTCCAGCCCATATCGTTATGTGTATGTCATATTTCTATATTTGAAATGATCCAAGCAAGGTGAGCAAATTATTGCAGAAGAAATGACATAATAGGTTAATACAATAACGTTAAATACTTACCTATTTAATAACAACTGAATTTCTATTTTTTATCAGAGGTAGATGATACTTGCGCGTTGCGCGGTTCTATGATAATTAAATTGTGTTTTTCTTAATTGGTGTATATAATTCATTAATTTAAACATTGTTACGACATTTGATGTATGTATTAGCCAATACGAACACACGAATTCTAATTTCAATGCAAAAATTTAAACAATAGATTTATAAGATGTAATGTAAACTAATACTATGAAGATTATGGTTAAACATTCAAGGATAATCAAGAGCAGTTTCGTGTTATGAATCTTAATTGATGGTATTTTGTAGAAAAATAAATATTTTTAAATTTATGCACTTTCTAATAATGCTCAGATTTAGATACTATATAATTATGTATTAAAAGATAATATTTGGATAAGATGAAACAATAAAGTGAAAGACGATTTTTATGAAGTAAAAAAATTGTGAGAAGAATAAACATTATTGATGAATGATTATATTATAAAACTCAATACAATATTATTTAATGTCATATTAATTCTTATTCTTTTTATGTACTATAAAAACCAAATGTATAATTTCAAAGCAAAGGAATAAAAAAAACAAAACATCAAATCCTACACTTAGAAGAAGGCTTTGAAGCATACAACATCAACATGGTTTTTTCCATCTCAAGAAACTTCAATAGTAAGAGGAATATGTGTAAAGCTAATAGTAGTATGCTCTCACGTAACTACTACAGCTCGGATTGAAGCAAACGATTGTGGGGATGATAAACCAGAGGTGTTTATGTCATACGTTGATCGCTTCCTTGCATAAACCTGAAGAGAAACCAGTGGCGTTTGAGGGAGATTATGATTATATTGTTGATGAAATGAGAGTTGTAGAGTAGTACCTCGATTGGGATGTCAATTTCTTTGCCCACGACGCTATTTTGGCAAGACCCTTCTGGTAATTTGGTCCTCCTTGCCTCATATTCATCTCAATGGTATAGGTTTTAAAGAGGTTATCAATTCTATCAAGAACAAAGTATATGCATCTACAGCTCCGTTGGAAACTTTGAAGGCATCAGACCTACAAACATGAAAGCAATACCTCAAGGTAGCTATGATAAAGGATGAAGCGTGCACATTACAAAGCTTTTGGACGTCTTTTTCGGTGATGAAATGAATATTTATTGATGAACAAAATTGTTCGAAGCAGGTCTAACTCCTTATCCACTGAATTATGCAATAAATCAGCGACATTTATCTGATTTCAAGAACCTCTAATCTTTCTAGTTTATCAAAGACTTTGTATCTTAATTTGGTAAACTTTTGGGGAGGAAAAATATCGCGGAAACAACAAAATAGGGGTAGAGAAAAATGGATGACATGTGAAGGTGATAGTGAAGGAGGGAGAAACCAGAAAACCACCACAAAAGCTCTTTTCAAATGTTTGTTTCTCTTATTCTCACTAAGTTTCCTCAATTGCCCCTGTGATTGATCATACCAAAAGAAAAAGAACGTCTTCAGAAACCAGAAAACAAACCTCACAGTAAAAGAGGGAGGTGTGGTTGGAGCTATAGGACTTGGATGACTCTGAAACCTGTAATAGAGTGAGAGGGTAGAGTTATGGTTAGAATAAATTAGCAAAGGATGCTTAAAAATATCAGGGTTACCTGCTTGACCGAGGTTGGCTAGAACTCGATTCGGGTGAATGGGAATAGCAAGAGACCTAAGTTGATAAGCCAACTGTGAAATCTCCACCACAAAGCTCTTATCAAAATTTCCTATGATTGATTCAGAACAAAAGATAAATAAAAGCCTTCAGACCAGAAGACACACCTAAGAGGAATGAGACGTAGGGAAAATGTACAACTAGAATTCAGCGAATTTGGATAGAAACATATTGGCAGAAGCTACCATTTCCATCACCCAGTGGATAAATAACAACCTAAATTGATGAATTGACCTACATTGAAGATCACATCAAGGAATCAAGATTACCTATTTCAATACTCATATAATAGTGTTACCCTCTTTACGACTTTCGTGTTCGATTCCAGCCTCCATTGTTATTGCCCTTATAATGTAAAAAGACAACTCAATCAATGATAATAGCATTTGGTTGAGAGAGAGAAAATAAATCTGTACTGATTAACAAAACTTACCCCAGCTCATTGTTGGTAAACGGTTCCTACATGTAGACCCCGACTTTCCTAATACCAACATGGTTCAACAATAGTATATCCTAGTTTGCAATAGCTAGGATACTCTTACTGAATAAAAAATATCTCGAAAAAATTTTATGTTTGTTTAGTCAAAAAGTTCCATGATAAAATGTGTACTATCATCCAACCATAGAGAGAAAGGAAAACGCATAAATTCAAAGAAAGAATGATTGTGTCCAACAATGAGAATACAAACAAATGGATTGCAGTATCAACTTCTGGAGTCCAAACAAATGAGAATACAAACATTGTGTCCAACATGATGCTTAGTGGACAGCTGTATATTATTTTCGCGTAGCACTCGTATTTCTTGGTTGAGTTATCATTCAAGAATCATTTTCTTGCTAATAATTGTAAGCAAATATGAGGTTCTAGTTTTTCAGAAGAGAAATGTGAGGGTAGTACCTTGTCGAATCGACATGTCTCAAGAACTGAGAGAGTGGCATCCGTTTTATCTGTAATCAAACTGCTAGAATGCATAGCCAATGCAATCAAGGCACCAGCAGTCGTCGTACGAGTAACCAATCTGTACTTCCTAGGTATTCATGTCTGCTATGTAACAATAATTCCAAGTTGTGGGGTGCAATGGCTCCTACCTACAATAAGTTCATAGCATTATGTTACACCACTGAAAGTTTCCAATATGTCTGATCATGAAGCAGGCCATAGATGTAAAATGCAAATAAACTCATACAAACTGCTTTCATGCCATCTAGTGCTCTCGAGTTCAGACCACAACACACCAAAAGAGTGCAATTTATTCTCATTCTGATTCAGAGAACTAGCCTCAGTTGATTTGATGGGAATGGCAGGATGGCCAATAGAGTCGGTAAATGTATCATGCATACTTCCAGTAGATTTTATAGATGCGTAGCTAGAACCTCTAGTTCGTCCTGGGAAGATAATTTTTGACCAAAGACAAACAAAATAACCTTTAGCTATAATGTACAAAAGACACGATAAACAATTAACAAAAACTTAATATACACAAATACAAAGTGCACACATGGACACACAATATATACATAACACATACATGAACGTACAAACAATATCACAATATGCACACATATTCACGCAAGGGAATATTGACATGGAAACAAAAATAAGGAAACACACACATATAGAGTAGGCTTTGGTTAGCAGTATAACAAACCTTCATCTTGGCTGAGAAGTCAGGGAAATTTCGGTCATCAGTCTCTGTCGCTTTTCCATAAACTTCAGGCTCAGACTTTCTATGAAAGTTATTCTGATTGGAGACGTCATTAAACCCAAAAAATGAATAAGAAAAAGTTTTTAGTGACGAAGTGTCAATAGTTATAGTTGCGGGAGTAGTAGATAAATTGGACTCGAAATTTACATCAAGACCAGTCTCTTCTAGTCTACTCTTTGTAACATTGATATTCGCATGAGCACCTTGGGTCTTCAAATATGGCATGACCTCACCGAAATCTTGGAAAGAATTTCCTTCTGGAGCATCTACCAACCTACTTGTAGATCAGTCCGAAAAAAACCTTGTTCAAACCATAAAATAATGTCTGAACCAACACTATCGACCATTGGTTCTTTATTCTTGTGATACAAATGGACAATTGAAGAAAGAAAAATATTAGAAGCGAGAATTCTCGGGAAAACTGGACAAAAGATTTTCGAGGAGCACACGAATAAACCTGAAAATCACGATCGTAAGCAAGAGGAAGTCATTTGCACAACGTAAGAAGAGTGACTAAATCTCCTATGTCTCGAGCAGATTTACCTCAGACGAACTCCATAGGACCTGGATTTTTCTTCGGAGACATTATTCTGCTTCCAGTTGAAACTGAATCACCTGGAGTAGTGAAACCAAACTCCTCAGAAGCCCAAAGTACTCACTCTTCGCCAAGTCGCGATAGATGAATGGTCCTTCTCCTTAGCCGCCTCGGCAATGGCTTTAGCACCATCGTCGTCAAAGTCATCGCCTCCGTCCAAAGGATGGAGTGCAGAGGATCATTTGAGTAACGACATATGGAAGGAAATGGAAGGAAACCAATGTTGGGAAAAAAATCAATTCGATTAAGAGTCTTAGGAACGGCAAATAATGTGGGCAGAAGATAAGTTGTACGAAAAAGAAAAAATAACAGAATTAAAGAAAAAGATTAAACATTTTTTTCTTAAGCTTTTTAATATGCTAATGTAAACGTACGAAAAAGGAATATGAAACCTCCTTCTTATATATATATGATTATCAGTTTATAATTCATCATAAAGTTAGAGACGAATCGTGAAAAACCCTAAACCCTGAACCTTTATTGTTCCTCGTTATTTCATTTCAAAATTATAGACAAATAGTAATTGCATCGTGATATTTTTTAATCAACGGCAAATCGTCCCGAAATTATAAACATGATTATTATCTATCTCTAATCCAGAAATTAGATACTTATTTATATTTTTTTAAATTATGATAATTATAGACGAATTAAAATGTATTTTAAAACAATATACACCTCAAAAATTATCCGAAATGTAGAGGAACTCTAAATAACCGATTTTTATATTTGCAATTCATATGGTTATATACTACATATATATGTTCCTCTTCTCCCAAAAATGTCTAAATGTTTCATATTTCTAAATAATTATAAAGATTGTATGAAATCATATAGAAATTATGTCCCTTAATATAAATAATATTATTTCATTATATAAAATCAAGCTATATATACATCGTGAATAAAAAACTAATGTAGCACCAAAGCATTAAAATTCCTATAGTTAACTAACATAAATATCTAAATATTAAAACACATTCAAATCTAGATATAATAAAATATAGTTTCATCTTTTTGGTGGACCATGTTTCTTCTTTTTCTTTCTTATTATTTATCATATAAAATTATTTGTTTAGAAAACTAAAATAATTTGTGCGTGTATAGCTCATATTAAATTATGTTTTTCAGTGATGCTGATTTTAGTCCAAACAAAAATACATATTTGTGACTTAATTTGATATAAAATATTGGATAATTTTAAAAGATGGGTGATTATACTTAAAACAAAAATAATTTACATGTGAGATATTATAGTTCGATGCATTTTATATTGTAGCATTGAATGTAAATATCGAAATTGAAAAGGAGCTGGAAATATTAAAAAAAAAAGAAACAGATTTGGTTACACAAAATTGACCAAGATTTTGGATAATTGCTAAAGATTATGAGTTGGTATACCAATGAGGCATATGAAATCACATTGTAATAAAAATTATTTTATAATCGTCCACGTGATAAATACACTCAACTCCCACATATCACCTTCCAAGCCCTACCAACCATTTTTTTTATTTTCCTTATAATATGTTTCATCTTCCCCCTAATTTCTTCCTTTTTAAAAAATAATTGCTTTATTTTTTATTGATTTTGTGGTCAGGATCCCATTTTTCCATTTTCGTCATATTGGTAATATCTTAATTTTCTTAATTTCTTCCCCCTTTTTTTATTTAATTTTATCAATTTTGTGGTGTGGAAATGACTTAAGGAAAATTAGATTCAGAGAATCTATAAAAGCACTTTACCTCAAACTCTGTTTTTATCAGAAAAAGAAAAAAAATTGTCTGAGAGAGAAAGAAAGAGAGAGATAGAACAAGTGATGGCCGCATCGAGTACGGCTGCGACTTTCAGACCATCCGTTTCAGTTCCTTCTTCTTCAGAGCTGACCCATCTGAAATCGCTCTTCAAGCTCCCCCGATTTACACCTTTGCCATCGTCTCGCTCCATGTCGTCCTCCTTTTCTGTCTCCTGTACCATCGCCAAAGAGCCTGTTGTTGAAATGGCCGAGAAGGACAAGAGCACGCCCCTGCTCGACCCGGCGTCCTGGCAACGACCCGATTCGTTCGGTCGATTTGGGAAATTTGGTGGGAAGTACGTTCCTGAAACCCTAATGCACGCCCTATCCGAGCTCGAATCGGCTTTCTATTCGCTCGCCAAAGACGAAGATTTTCAGGTATTTGATCGATTCTCCTTTTTACCCGTTTGATGATTTGAATCAATTCGGAATTGACATTCGTATTCTTTGCTGTTCATTGTCAAAGGACAAAACTTTCGGGGATTTGATTGGATCTTAGTGAATTTGATTCGACTATATGTGGATGCGAGATGTGATAATGGTGGATTTGTTGAAGTTTTTCCTTAAGATAGTTCCCTTTTCGGTGCCTTTGTGTGAATCTTGTTCTTGATCGATTAGTCTGATGATGTCGACGTTATGGTTAACTGAGAGATGAATGGAATCGAATTCACTGTTCGATGTGATTTATCTTTGAAAGACCAATCTATGTGTTTGTGTTGATGAAACTGTAGAGAGAATTGGCTGGAATCTTGAAGGATTACGTTGGTCGTGAAAGTCCTCTGTACTATGCCCAGAGGCTTACCGAGCATTACAGGCGTGAAAATGGCGAAGGGCCTGAAATATACTTGAAGAGGGAGGACCTGAATCACACAGGTGCTCACAAGATTAACAATGCTGTGGCTCAAGCTCTTCTGGCTAAGCGATTAGGTAAGAAGAGGATTATCGCCGAGACTGGGGCTGGTCAACATGGTGTGGCCACTGCTACTGTGTGTGCTAGGTTTGGTTTGCAGTGCATCATTTACATGGGTGCTCAGGATATGGAGAGACAGGCCCTTAATGTCTTCAGGATGCGCCTGCTTGGGGCTGAAGTAATATTTTCTTCTCTTCTCTTTCGTTTTACAAAAATGGTCCATCTATTCGCCCACGACTAAGATTGTGATGATCACATGTTTTTGGGTCCATCGTGTAATCACGGTTCGATGACCAATGGTGCAGGTGAGAGGCGTTCATTCTGGAACGGCAACGTTGAAGGATGCAACATCTGAAGCCATAAGGGACTGGGTGACGAATGTGGAGTCGACCCATTACATATTAGGATCTGTAGCTGGACCTCATCCTTACCCGATGATGGTCAGAGACTTTCATGCTGTGATCGGTAAAGAAACAAGACGACAAGCAATGGAAAAATGGGGTGGAAAGCCAGATGTATTGGTGGCCTGTGTTGGTGGAGGTTCTAACGCCATGGGACTCTTCCATGAATTTGTCGATGACACAGATGTCCGAATGATTGGTGTTGAAGCTGCCGGTTTTGGTTTGGACAGCGGTAAACACGCCGCCACATTGACAAAGGGCGAAGTCGGTGTACTCCATGGAGCTATGAGCTACTTGCTTCAGGACGATGATGGTCAAATCGTCGAACCCCACTCTATCAGTGCCGGGTAAGAGCTACTTGCTTAGCATCTACAATTCTCGTAACGATCTGAAAACAGACATCCGATTGCCCGTTTTCTGCTGGATTTTACAGCTTAGACTACCCTGGAGTTGGACCCGAGCACAGTTTCTTGAAAGATGCCAGAAGAGCAGAGTACTACAGCATCACAGATGATGAAGCATTGGAGGGTAAGCATAAATCTGACATCTTTTGAAAGATTTGATGATCTTCGATGTTTATCGACATATTTTTACGAAACGGGTGCAGCGTTCAAGAGAGTGTCGAGGTTAGAGGGCATAATCCCGGCGCTGGAGACATCGCACGCGCTGGCGTACCTGGAGAAGCTGTGTCCAACGCTCCCTGATGGTGCCAAAGTGGTCGTTAACTTCAGCGGAAGAGGCGATAAGGACGTTCATACGGCCATTAAGTACCTTAAAGTTTGATCCTTTTCCTATTTCTCAGACATTACAACTTTGGTGTTTTCATCAATTTGGAACCCTAAATCAAAAAAGAAAAATTGGGAATTGGAAGATTTTTATTTTTTTCTTATTTAGTTGGTAATATAAACATTGGGTTTCAATTGTAGAATTGGAGTTGGAACCATTTATTTCTTTTGTTTTTCAGTATTTTGGTAAGCAATAAGATTGTTGATGTGTGTATTTCGTGCTATTATTATGAACGCTTACTCAACAATAAGGATCAGATTTATAGATTTATTTTACATGCTAAATCATATATTTTACTGTCTATTTTTAAGTATTCGACATCCAAATGTATTACATGCAGATCTATCTTTAGGGTTTTTTTCTTTTCAAAGTACATTGATTTATTTTATGGTTTATTGAGAATTTTTTTTTTTAAATTCTGATTATTTTGAATGTCTTTTTCTTCAAGATAAATACTTGAATCAGAAGTCCATTAGATTTATAACCTTTCAACAATATTAACTATTTTAAAATATCTGATATTTTAATCATTCAATCATCAATATACTATATATTTTGTATATTTATATAACGAATGTTTAAATAAAATTAATAACATTTTTTATTTTCAATTTGATCGTTAAAATCAATTATATGATATGTATTTATATATCTATTATTTATATTTGTGAAATATCTAGTTTTTAATATTTATATTTATATCCACAATATTCGAATTTTCAATCGACGAATCGAATAAAAATATTTCGAATATTTGTCTAATTCTACTTATATTATTATACTAATAATTATATTATTATATTGATATTTCAAAACTATACTAAAATATATAAAATTATTATTTGAGTATTAATTTTAATAATCGAGATGATAATACTTCTATATATTTGATATATAACGACAAATCTAAAACTCTTAACTCCTAAAACTTTAATATAATATATATATGAATGCAAAGCATAATAAATTTGCTTACAATTTATTTATGAAAATTTATAGATTATTATATAAATTCTATACTAGAAATTATCTAGTATATATACTTTTCCTTTGAAAGATAATAATTGTGAATTCTGTGATCATAGAAAAAAAAAAAAAGAAAAAAGCTTTTGCCGACATTGAAAATGTTTTCCATTATTCAGTAGTGACATAAGGAATCTTGAATGCTTTATTTTATCATCGCATTAGCATATTAGACCCTTCTGAAATCTCAAGAGTCAGCCATTATCATCATCATTATCATCATCATTATCATCATCATCACCATCATCATCATTATCATCATTCTCATTATTATTATTCTTATTATTATTATTATTATTATTATTATTATTATTATTATTATTTCCTTTGTGACATTCCCCACTCCACCACTCAATAATTCTTTCTGGATAATAATCATTGCCTCTAAATGTTTATAACTTCAAATAAATGTCACACACAGCATTAGAAATTGCTCATTAAATTATTCCTCTGGGGATACATTTTTGTCATCCCCTAATTCAACACTCTCTTGGAAATATATATTTTATATTATAAAAAAAATCCAAAACCCTGCCTAATCATCATCTTTTCCTTATTGAGCATATATCTACATTAAACCGTTTCCGGTTTTCGTTAAACCGGAAAATCAGCATCCACACAAACCGGATAAAGCATCCATCCCTTGGCATTCCTCAGATTACTGTTTTGCCTGCGCCACACAAAACAAATGAAAAACCATAGGATTAAAGGACCCATTAATTGCTCTTAATTAGTGAACTTAATTAGCAGAACGATAATTACTTCAGACAGGACAAAACCAATGAACTAATTAACACAAAAAGTTGATTAAAACAAGAATCGATCTGATTAGATTTTGAGTGATCCATTAGCTTGAAGGTTCACTGACCAAGAGATGTTTTTTCAGACAAAAGCTGAGAACTTGACAATGGGTGTGTTACCTGAGAGTACAAAAAGGTTCCGAGGATGGCAATGGCGGCTCCAAGGGCGTTGACGGGCTGAACGGGCGTACGGAAGATAATGATGGAAGAGACAATGACGGATATACGTTTCAAGGTATTACCGACGCTAAATGTCAACGGAGAGATCTCGTCTAAAGACATGTATGACACTTGATTGTAGAGATGGTAGAACACACTTTGCGCAGCCACCCATCTGATAAAATGTAAACGATGATCACTTTGATCGATCATTACAAGGTATGATCAAGAAAGGCGCAAACTTTTTCGAAATAATCAAGAGGAAATGTTTCAAGGCACTTTGATCGATCACTACGTGGTATGATAAAGAAAGGAGTAAACTTTTTCGAAAGAATCAAGAGGAAACGTTTCGAGCCAATTCCCAAAGAAAATGGAGCTAAAGAATTGAATGTTTTAAAGGGTTTAAGGGAATTTACGCGATGAATTGGGGGCCGATATCAGAGAGAGCCTTGTGCCAGCCATCGATCCACAATTGTGGCCCTTCAACGGCAATTGCAAAAGGCGTGAGAATCAAGAGAGATAACATGGAGAGACAAGCGTAGTAATTCATTCCGCTCACGGACTTCCCCTTCATGCCTTTCTTCGAGAATATGTTTCGAAATACGAAAGCCAAGTTGGAAATCATGGCTCCCATAAAACCTGAAAACCAAAACTCCTTAGTTTCAGAGGAAAGATCACATCTTTTCAATCTGAAATTCACCCGAAATCACATCTTTTCAATCTAGAGCATTACCAGTCATGTTAAAGTTTAACTCGGTAAGAGCAGAAAGGGCGCAACCACCGATAATGGGAATGAGGGAGAGGTAAACGGAGGTGGGAAAGGTTTCACCCAAAAGGAGCCTTGAGACCAACACACTGAACGCAGGCTCACCACTCTTGATGATGTGAGTGAATGACACTGCAACCTTTGACATACTCACTGTTGCTGCTACATGACCAATTGTGTGAGCCACCGCAACCTTTCCAATCCAAATTACACCAAATTTTAGTCAAAATTCTTGCCTGAATTGTTCAATTTTCCTAAAATTTAAGGCAAAATTGAGTAACATATGAACAAACACAGCCAAAAAACATCACTTTCTTCCCCCTCTGGTTTTTTCTCAGGAAGCAAACAAAACTGTCTCTTACTCAGGTAAGCAAGAAAGGAAAACAACAAATAATCATGCAAATTCAGCAGAATCTGACCCTAAACCCTAATACCCAACATCGCAAACAACGCTATCGTAAAAAATTTCAAGCCTTTTTCAGATTTTCTCAGCAACAAAACAAGAAAATCACCAACCCAATTACCGGAAAAAGTGTCTTCCAGAACTCGAAATCCGTTTTCGGCGACTCGGCAATTCCGGTGGCCCAGGACACGAGCATGATGAGTGAACCGGCGGCCAGAGACAGCGTCGAAGTTAGCCATGGATATGGGTAAGCGTTCAAGACCTTCTTGTTATAGATGTTAAAGACGACGTTCAAAGCCCACCAAGTCGCGAAATAAACCCCGATCTTCACCCGCTTTGCCGCCTCCAATTTCGCCGCCGCCGCATCGACAGGCTGAGGCTCCGATCGGTCCGCCTCGTACGCTTTGCATTTCACCAGAGACTTCGTACTCCTCAGACCGATACCTTCAAGGTGCAGAGGCTTCAAAACTTTCAAAACGATACGTTTCGGGAGCTCCGGCGTCGGAAACGACAGCGATGCCGGAGATCTCCGGAAAAAACACGGAGGGTTCCGTCGCAAAAGGGGATTGAACGCGCCGATCTTCTCAGCGACGGCTAGCTTAACCGATAAAACCATCGCCGGAGAGGAAAAAAGGAAGCTTTTTCGTCGAATAAAATACTAAACCCAAAAAAAAAAGAGACCTTGATCGAATCAAAACCCTAGCACGGGACCAGAAGCTCGATCAAACGTTGAACCCAGAATCTGAAACAAGAACAGTAATTCAAAAAGGATCTTAAACTGACTCCGACGCCGATCCTCGCTGCCTATGTAGCGAACGAGAACCAAGGAGATATATACGAACGAGCTAAAGCGAGGCGGAGAACAAGTATATATATATATCTGTATGTGTGTGTATATATATATATGATTATAAAGAGAGAGAAATCTATTGATTTTCAAAAAAAAAAAAAAAATCGGTGAACTACCAACCCTACTTATACGTAGATAGGAGTGTTCTTGCTTACTTACCTTCTCTACATCTGCGGTAAAGTGTTTCTTCGAATATTTAAAAAAAACTAAAAAGTAATTTTTTTGTTCGATAAAAAAGGCTTGGATCCAGTGTTTCAAGTATTCCTAAGCAATTGCGTATGAATGAGACCTAAAACGAAAATTATTACATCATTAATTTTATTCATAAACAGTAAATAATTCTACTCTAATTAATTTATAATATTTTTCATATCATATATGTGATTGTACTTTGATTACGCATCTCCTCCTTAAGATATCGAATCATTAATTATTCTTATATTTTTTTCTTAATGGTATAACACAATGAAACACTTAGTCATTAATTTCAATTTTACCAAAAATAATAAATGATGAATATTAATTGATACTAAATTAAATGGAACAACTTTCTATACATGTTCCTATTCCAGTGGTATTTTTTTTTCCTTGATTCTCTATCTATCTGTTATTATTTTGGAAAAGGGAAAAAATAAAAATGAGATACAATTACCAAAATTAAAATAATACTGAGACACATATTTAAAACGTTACCAAATATTCACACGAAATACTGACTCGTGAGACACACCGAATACAAGGAATAATTATCTATTATTCCACAAATACTTTTATTTACTATTTTCTTTTTCGATTTCTATATAGTGCGATTCAATCTTTAAAATTTAATTTCTTTTCTTGTGGAGATTTTTTTCCTTTTCGAGTAGATATAGAAAATTCATGTCATTTGGTGCTGTAAATTTTGGGGATTTATGAAATAAATGAATTGATATTTAAGATTTTGCAATATCAAAAGATATTTTAAATAGTAATTTAAAATATAAACAATAATAAAATTTAAACTTTCGAAGATAATAAAATTAAAATTAAATTTAAAATTGACCGAAAATCAAGAAGATTAAATAGACCAAAATTTATTTAACAGACATTAACAAATAATGTTGGAGAAAATGTTGTTTTTGCCATTAGGATTCATTCAACAATCAAAATTTAAGATAATGCAATAAATACATAATGTGAAGTGTGCATCCATTAAATTCGCTACCAGATTTGTTATGGAACTCTAACCATAAATTTTCTTGTATAAACAAACACAATTCCTTTTAACAGATAAAGCTAAACGAACTAAAAAGGTTAAGTCACTTATCGTCACCGAATTCTCGTTGGCAAAATGGTTCGTCATTATTTGAATCTTCGAATGAATTAGTGATTGGCCGTTAAAAATATATAGTGATTCGATGACAGAGAAGGATTAGGATTGTGGTGAATTGGTATATATACATAATATAATATATATATATATATATATATTAAAATGATATTTATTTAGAAATTTTATTCTAATGTTGATTCATATAAATATAAGTATTTCATCATTGTTATTGAGATATACACGGTGATAATTACAAAAAGAAGGGACATTTATGTAATTCTCGTTTATAAGGGTTTTCTACCTCTTGTATCTGTTTATACACATTGTATTCATTCGTTTTATGAATAAGACAAAACATACATTCATATGGTATCAGAGCACTAAAAGACCTACGTCAAAAAAATTTCACCCGACGGTCAACCCTAAAATTTTTTTCTCGGTGCCGCCTACCCCTTCAAAACCAATCGCCCTTTTTCCGTCGCCGTCGGCCACTTCTAGCCTCACTTTCCGGCGCCGCTCACTCCTTCGTCCCTCCCTTTCAGCCGCCGTCAGCCTCAGCCTCAACCGTTCTGCTCCGTTCGCTCGACGTCCCACGCACGTTCGTCCCCTATACCCGGGCCGTCTCCTTCGTCTCTCCCTTTCAGCCGCCGCACCGTCCAGCCCTCATCATGGCCAACTCATCCGCTGCCGACGTCACTCCGGCGTTCAACCCCAATGAGCCTAATGGCACTCTTCTCACGGTCAATATGTCGAACGTGACCAAACTCACCTCCTCCAACTACTTGATTTGAAGTATTCAAATCCGTGCTCTACTCGAAGGCCATCGGTTGGATTGTTTTATCCAGCCGGATTTCGTCGTCCCAAATGCTACCCTCCTCGTTGAAGGCATTGCTCATCCAAATCCGGCGTTTCCCCATACAAACAGCAAGATCGTCTCTTGTTCTCGGCAATCGTTGGCGCGATCTCTCCTCCTCTACAGCCGATGGTCGCTCGCATCTCATCCGTGCGAGAGGCGTGGCTCCTCCTTGCTTAAACGTATGGCAAGGCATCAAGGGGGCATATCCTTCAACTCAAGGAACAACTCAAGCGGAGTTCAAAAGGATCTCAAACCATAGACGATTACATGCGCACCATCATCAACAAAGCGGATGAATTAACGCTTCTCGGGAAGCCACTTGATGCTGAAGATCTACTCCAATACATCATCGATGGACTGCCAGAAGACTACAAGCCAATTGTAGATGCGGTGAATGCGCGAGACAGCATCATTCCGATTGAGGAACTTCATGAAAAACTCCTCAGTCATGAAGCCAAACTCCTCCAATCATCGCCGCTGCAATTCTCGCCGCCGGTCACTGCCCTTGCTACCAACACTCGTCCGAAGCAATACAATAAGCAGCACGGTTCTTCTCATTGGCAACGGCAAGACAATCGCCCATCTTCAGGGTATCAAAGGCGCTGCCAATTGTGTGGAGTCCATGGACACAGTGCCTGTCGGTGCCCACGCTGCCCCCCTCTCACGGGAGTTCGCATTCCCCGTCTGCTCCCTCGACGCATTGGAATCCTTCACCGCGCCCTTGGCAGCCTCGGGCTCACAACACGACAGTCACGCCATATGAACCGGATCAATGGCTCCTTGACAGCGGTGCCTTTCATCATATCACGTCCGATCTACAAAATTTGGCGCTCCATTCTCCGTACAAGGGCGGTGAAGAAGTGGTAATCGGTGATGGCTCCTCGTTGCCCATCACCCATATTGGTTCTTTCTCTATCCCTAGCTCATCGCATGATTCATATCTTCATCTTGATCATGTGTTATGTGTACCTACGATGAACAAAAATCTTATCTCTATTCAGCAATTATGTCGGACTAATGGAGTTTCCGTGGAATTTTTTGATGATCATTTTCAGGTGAAGGATCTAAAAACGGGGGAGCGCCTACTTTACGGAAAATCTAGAGATGGTGTCTATGAGTGGCCGATTCCCGTAGCTCCCAACTCTCCTATTGTGGCTCTTCATAGTGTCAAGACCACTTTGTCCGAGGGGCACTCTCGATTCGGTCATCCTTCGGTTTCCATTTTAAAGCATGTCGTTTCTAAGAATTCTTTACCATTGTCTAAGTCATGTTCGTCTTTGTTATGCAACTCTTGCTCAACCAATAAAAGCCACAAATTACCATTTCATGAATCCACTGTTACAACATCTTATCCTTTTGAAATCATCTTCTCCGATGTTTGGACATCTCCAATCATTTCAGTTGATGGTTTCAAATATTACGTCATCTTTGTTGATCACTACACCCGCTATACATGGCTTTACCCTCTCAAACAAAAATCCCAAGTTGGGGACATTTTTATCAAGTTTAAAAGTCTTGTTGAAAACCAGTTCCAAACCGTCATCCGTACTCTCTATACCGACAACGGTGGAGAGTACATTGCCCTAGCATCTTTCCTCACCACACACGACATATCTCATCGTACCACCCCACCTCATACTCCTGAACACAACAGCATATCTGAACACCGTCACCGTCATATTGTTGAAACCGGTCTATCCCTCCTTTCAAACGCCTCACTTCCCACGTCATTTTGGACATATGCTTTCCCAACCGCGGTCTATCTTATTAACCGCTTACCCACCCCAATCCTCTCCTATGACAGCCCATACACCAAGCTTCTAGGCACCCTCCCGAACTACCTTAAACTTCGGACGTTTGGATGCCTATGCTATCCATGGCTTCGGCCATACTCCACCCACAAACTCTCACCCCGTTCTAAACCGTGTGTGTTCCTAGGATACTCTACCACCCAATGTGCCTACTTATGCCTTGACCCAACTCAATCTAGGATTTATACCTCTCGTCATGTTGAGTTTTACGAAACTATCTTCCCCTACTCAAACTACTCCCATTATTTCGGCTCAACCTCCTCGGCCACCACTCCACCATCCACCCCATGGTCACCACCGGTCTCTATTGTCCCTTCGGGTCCTAGGCTGCTCTTGACACCGTCTTCTTCCGTTCCTCCTGCAACAGATCCTTCACCGGACATGCTCACATCTCGTGCGTCCTCGGATATGGCCTCTGTTTCAGCTAGCTCCACTTCGGACGTTCCGGCTCTCATGACAAATGACCCCATTGTTCGTGGCAACATTCACCCTATGCAAACGAGATCTCAGGCCAAATTGTCAAAGGTGAATCAAAATTGCTCTTATTCCGCTGTTCTCTCTGATCACGACGTTGAACCAAAGACGGTCCCTCAAGCCCTTAAGGACCCTCGGTGGAGACAGGCAATGAGCGAGGAATTTGATGCAGTTGTCCGCAACGGAACCTGGGATCTCGTGCCGGCCGAGCAAGCCTCGAACATTGTTGGTTGCAAGTGGATTTTTCGCATCAAACGTCAGCCTGATGGTTCTGTGGAACGCTACAAGGCTAGACTTGTGGCCAAGGATTTTACACAACGCCCCAGGGTAGACTTCTCTGAGACTTTCAGTCCCGTTGTCAAACCAGCAACAATTTGATTGATCTTGAGCCTTGCAATCTCAAATGGGTGGATTCTTCGCCAACTCGATGTCAACAATGCCTTTCTCCAAGGGATTCTCATGGACGAAGTGTATATGACACAACCTCCAGGCTTTGTTGATCCCGATCATCCGCACCACATTTGAAAACTTCACAAAGCCCTCTATGGACTAAAACAAGCTCCTCGGGCGTGGTATTCAGAACTACGAGAGTTTCTCCTTGGCGAAGGATTTGTTAACTCTCTTACTGATGTATCATTATTCATTCTCCGCAACACTGAGGTAACCATATATGTTCTTGTTTATGTGGATGATCTTGTGGTCACAGGAAGTAACCCCACGACTGTCCAACGCTTCACCTCCACCCTCGGCAGTCGTTTCTCCATCAAAGACTTGGGTGATCTTTCTTATTTTCTTGGAATTGAAGCAACACGGACTGCCACTGGTTTGCTCCTCACTCAACGCAAATACGTCAATGATATCCTCGACAAAGCACAATTTTCAGATGCCAAATCTGTTGCAACCCCGATGGCTCCGAGCTCACGTCTTTCCTTGACCTCGGGTGACAAACTAGAAGATCCCACGGCCTATCGGACTCTTGTGGGTAGTCTCCAATACCTCACGCTTACACGATCGGAAATCAATTTTGTTGTCAAT
>CM071869.1:2015854-2050305 GCA_036759665.1 Gynandropsis gynandra
GGGGATCGTGATGAGTATATCTCTACCGGGGCATACATTGTCTACCTTGGTAGCCATCCGATTTCATGGTCTTCGAGGAAGCAGAGATTTACAGCCCGTTCATCCACGGAAGCGGAATATCGCTCTATAGCGGATACCGCAGCCGAACTTCGCTGGATCACGTCTCTCTTGTCGGAACTTACTCTCTTGACGGAACTTGGTATGTCTATGTCTGAACCACCGGTCATATAGTGTGACAATATTGGAGCAACATATCCGAGTGCAAATCCCGTATTCCATTCTCGCATGAAGCATCTTGCCTTGGATTATCACTTTGTTCGGCAACAAGTGCAAGGCGGCATCCTTCGAGTGTCTCATGTTAACTCGACTGATCAGCTTGCAGATTTGCTCACCAAACCGCTATCTAGTCAACCGTTCTTGTCGCTTTGTCACAAGATTGGAATCACCGATGGTGCTCCATCTTGAGGGGGCATATAAGAAGAAGGGACATTTATGTAATTTCTCGTTTATTAGGGTTTTCTACCTCTTGTATCTATTTATACACATTGTACTCATTCGTTTTATGAATAAGACAAAACATACCTTCATAATAATTAGTGTTGTATTGAGGAGACAATTATCGGGTAAAAATCTCTCCGTGTCATTCCATAATTATAGAAATCTAATGATAGTTTTGTGATTAATTACGAATTGAGGATTTATTGTAATTAATAAAATTTAAAGGGTATGTATAAAAAGACATATCTTTTAGTACATGTCTTTTCATTTTTACAAAAAATATCTAGTACCCTTTGAATTCATTTTCGTAACAAACTATAATCACAAAAAAAAATACAAAAGGATTTTCTTATATTATCAAAGAGAAATAAAGTGAGAAATTAGAGGAATAGGCATTGGAGAAAAGATCCATCGAATGCAAATGATAGAAAATTCAAGTAAATATAATTAATTTATTCTTTGGTTGATTTAATTAGAATTATCGAATTTACTTACAATTTATAACACATTTGGATACCAATATTTTGAAAATTTGATCACATTATAACACATTCAACTATTTATATATAACCTTTTGGATATTTGAAGTTTTGATTAAATACGACTTTTATACGAATATTGTAGTATGTTAGACGTTTTTAATAACATTTATTAGACAATTTATTAAATCTAAAGAACGCATTATCTCACACCGTTTTGAACATATGAGATAATATAATTTTGATAAGACTAATAATTTTAGTAGATCATTTTATTTTTTGTTTAGTATATGTTAAGGACAATATTCTTTTACTTTTCAAGTACATTGTTTTAATTTGATTTTTTCCATTTTTCACTTTCATCCCATTGACATTTGGAAATTCAATCATCCTTATATTTTTGAACTATTCAATTTCTGTAAAAAAAACTTAACAAGATGTAAAAATTTATTTTATAAAAATCTTTAAATTTCCAAAATAAAGAGTTTTAACCATAAAAATATAAATTTGTACATCCACTATAAAATCAAAGTAAAACCACTCATTCTTGAATTATTCACATCTTGAGTTTTGAGTTTGTTTATGTTTTCAAATTATATTTGATAATTATGTTGAACTCATGTTTCAAATTTATATATTTAAATTATGTATTGAATATATTTCATGGAATGTCGAGATTATGTATTTTTCATAATATAACGTGTATATATATTGTAAATTGTATATATTAAATTGAAGTTTTATAATTTAATATGTACTCCAAAATAATTAGCAGCGTTAAATATTTTCGTAAGAATGAAAAAGAAATAGAAATTAAAAGGAATTGATCATATAATTATTATATATAATAAATTATAATTGAAAAAAAAAAGACAATGGAACATATAAAATGTAATGGAACTCAATCTCTAAAATTTGAAATCTATATAATCTTCATAAATTGTTATAAAACTCAATGAAAATGACTATAATTATACAAAATCTAACACAAATCAATATATTAAAATTACAAAAAAATACTCACTTTTCAGGGCTTCTCCCTTCTCATCCCTCCACGTCACTCTATTCTATTTATTAAATGTTGCCCGTCTCTCCTTCCCACGATCTCTCCCACCATCTCTTGACAATGAATGTATAAAAAAAAATCTTACCCCCACGATCTCGGTAGTGAATTTGAGGAAAGAAAATGGTGCGCCATCGGCTGGGAATACCGATCGCCTCCCTTCTCTCCCCTCCCGAAGAAGACATATCTGCGTCGCTTTCGCATTTGGAATAGACTGAGATCGTTTTTTTCCACCCTATTTATTGTGATCTAGACCTACAAAATCATAACTTCTTCTCTTCCTCCACCACCACTTCTGCATTTCTCAGTCGTCGTCTCTCACCTTCTGACAGAGAAAAAGGCCCGAAGGAGAAAAAAACTGTTTTTCTGGTAATTTTTTGTTGGATTCGTCGGAATATGTGTGGATTTGTGGATTTTTTATCCGGGTATTGATTAATCTTTAGGTTGTGTTTGATCTTTAGATTGTTGAATATGGCGTCGAAGCGAATCTCGAAGGAATTGAAAGATTTGCAGAAGGATCCTCCTACTTCGTGCAGTGCAGGTACGGCGGATTTTGAGTTCCTTTTTGATGTTTTGATTGTGACCATAATTTGATTTGATCGAGAGTTCTGCGTGATCGTTGTTTTTCTTGGATTTGCATGTATATGTAATGTTTGGTGTCGATCGATTTCTAATTTGGCTGGAATTATCTGTATGTGTGATCGTATGTTCTTCCTTCCCGGTTTGTCTGATTCAGCTGCAAATGAACACCTAGTCCAGTGGGAGTTTCCTCAATTATCTGAATTGTTTCGCAGAAATTGTTGTGATAATTCTGTTACAGGGTTTGCATACTATTCTTCTTTTCCAGTGGTATGCTCGTAGTCTTAGAAAGGTAGAGTTTAGTTTAGTTTTAATTCTTTCTCATAGCCTCATGCCTCTTTTTGATCCTCCTAGGCATGACAGTGTTGAGCCAATTAGGAGTGCTTTAAATCTTGGGATGAATGTTAAAATGATCACAGGTGAAGACTTGTATTTCTTTCTTTTGTCAAAATTTGTTCGTTTCGATATTCATTTCCAAGAGCTTATTTCTATCTTAACCCGACTAAAATTGTGATGTTTGGTTTTGCCATTCTTTTAGGGGACTAATTGGCTATAGGAAAAGAGGCTAGTTGTCGTTTGGGAATTGGACCAACATATACTGCATCTGCTTTGCTTGGACAAGACAATGATGAGTCCATCGCTGCATTACCCGTCGATAATCTGATTGAAAAACCTAATGGCTTTGTTGGTGTCTTCCCTGCTAATATTTTACATAATGTCCTTGCGAAGCTTTATTGAACGAAGCTCAACTCAAAAAGGTTTTAACTATATGGATTTTGTAGAGCACAAATACGATAAGAAAAGCAAGTTGGGCGTGAAAAAGAAACTTCACATATACTTTCTGCAGATTTTAACTCAAAGAAGAGAAGAAAAATGCATTCGACGAACTTGATTCTTGAAGAACCAATCAGGATGGCTTCCATTCTCGAGCCTTCCAAGCCTGTTAGTTTCAATTTCGTCAAAGTTCATCTATGTTTTTTCCGTCTCTTATAGCTTTAGGGCTTCAGGGTTTTAAGGGTTTTAGATAATATCAATGATATGATCATCTATGTTTCCAATCATGTTATACACTCTTCAAGTTTTGTCTCTTCGAGCTTATATATGAAGCTCAGAGTTCAGATGTTTGATTCTGAAACAATGGTGATTTTATGTCTGAAGCTCACTGATACTATCTCTCTCTCTCTGAGGGTTTCAGTCATGTTTTCCGGCGACGACGAAGATTGTGGGGACTCTTGGTCCTCAATCTCAGACAGTTGAGATCATCTCTCGTTGCCTTAAAGCTGGAATGTCAGGTACTATATCTGATACATACATACCATTATACATAGCTCTGAACCATTTTTGCAGAATATAATCACGTCATACACATATATGAATAGTGAAAGACAATATGAATGAAGCATGGTTACATGCATAACAGTTTCATGATTGGTCTTCTTGGGGGAAAATTATATCTCGAAACGGGTCTTATATTATACACGTGTTTTTCCAGATTAGCCTTTATTCTTCGAGTTTTTGTTCATTGAAGTATGTTTCTGTCTGTTTGTTTCAGTGGCACGCTTTGCTTTTCATGGGGTGATAATGAATATCACCAGAAGAATTTGGACACCTTAAGATTGGCTGTCAGAAACACCAAGAAGTTATGTGTAGTAAGTTATATCAGCTCTGAATTCCTCTCGTGTTCTGTCTTGAAAAACGTGTTGTGTCTTGAAATAGGTTATGCTTGACACAGTTGGACCAGAGTTACAGGTCTTGAATAAGGCCGAGGCTGCTGTTTCTCTTCGAGAAGGTTCTTCCATTGTCTTAACACCAGATTAGTCCAAAGAAACCAACCCTAATTTGCTGCCTATAAATTTCAATGGGCTTTCTAAGGTCATCTTTCTTCTCACATATCTTTTCTTTCTTTTTTATGAAGTTAGGGTTTTTGTAAAATCTCTGCATCCGTTTGATTCTTTTGTAGCAGTGAAGAAAGGAGACAACATTTTCATTGGCCAGTATTTGTTCACCGGAAACGAAACTACATCGGTTTGGTTAGAGGTATAACATATTTACATCATATTCAGATCAGTATCTATTTGTGTTTTAACACAACTTCCAACTACTGTTAAAGGTGACAGACATTGCAGATGAAGATGTGGTTTGTCTTGTAAAGAATTCAGCAACATTATCAGGGCAATTGTATATTCTTCATATCTCTAATATTCATATCGATCGACCCACTTGCAATTTTCATAGTAGAAGCCATTGCATGTATTTATCTATCATATGATTAAGGATAATTAATTACAATATTACATTAATCATTAATTAATAAAAGATCAAACACCCTTTTACTTTTTTTATAATTCTTAATGCTAATCAATCTTGCTGAGGAATTAGTTTAAAAAAAGTTCTCTTTATTATACTTTCAATTCAATTCCCTAAAAGGCGACAATATCTAACGAAGAAATAAGAATATAAAAGCTGACCCACTAAATTCAAGAAAGAGATTTCAAAATCTTTTGGACACATTAATTTACTACATTACAAATATATTTATTTATATAAACAATATTAAAATAGTAATATATATATATATATATATAAATACTTACAATAGGGTCAGGGGCATCATCTTACTTACACATAATCCATGGGACACCAGTGGTAAGTCCCATAGCCATTTTAATTGCCCATTGTGTATAAGCTACTTTGGATGGACCAGCTCCTCCTGTTGGAGCATTAAACAGTGCTCTTAGTAGATTGCAATCTAATTGACCTCTCAAAGAGTTGCGAGAAGTTGCAAAGGCAAATACTTTATCGTCTGAATGATCATCTAGCTGTATAATTTTGGCGAATCTGATCGAATGTTTAAAACTTTTGTTTTTATGCTTATAGTTTTGGCGAATCTGATTGAAAGTTTGAAACTTTATTTTGTTTCTTATAGTTTTGGCAAATCTGAACGAAGGTTTGAAACTTTTCTTTTGATTCTTATAGGGTGTAACGAAGCAATTTGGTGGGTCAATGCATCAATGGCTGCACTGGAGCTACGTTGTTTGAACAACTTGTTCTGTACTATATTGGTCCAGTAGATGGTCATAGTATTGATGATCTTGTGGCCATTGTGAATGAAGTTAAGAGTACTAAACCGACAGGGTCCGTGCTTACTCATGTCGTGATTGAGAAAGGTCGAGGATATCTTAACGCAGAGAGAGCTGCAAACAGATATCATGGTAAATAATAGATTTACACACATTCAAATTTCATTCTCTTGAGTACAGAATCTAGGGTTAATGTTGTTTTTCTTTTAGGAGTTGTTAAATTTGATCTAGCGACTGGTGTTTTGATTGTTTGATCTCCTCTTACTTCAGTTGATATGTATTTTCCTCTTTCAAGCTTCCATCTTTGTATATAATTCACATTTAATCTAGGGAATATCAATATTTTTGTTGCCTTTTAGATAGGAATTGTGTACCCAAACGGCAAATAAAAATCATGCAGTTTTTCATGCTTTTGAGCATTGTAAAAACTATTATTGTTTTCTCTAGAGATTTCTGAGTTCTGATTGATTGTGAGTTTTATCTCCTTTGTTTGCAGAATCTATTGGTAACTTCTGTGTTAACTATCAGTGTAGACCCAATCATCGAGCACAACACTGAAGAGGCTAAAAGAGCAAATGAAGAAACTTAATCGGACGCTATTTGGGCTCCAAATGGAGTTGAACCCATGGGAGGTGACAAGGACGAGATAATTACAGAGGTGGCGGAAGCATACGTTGACGATGCTATGACTATTGATATGGAAGACTTAGATGAAATGGTTAAACCATTAGAGACAAATAAGATGCCAAATGAAAACAGTCGAAAGTTCTGATGAGAGTAAAGTGCGTAGAATTCGACCGAGAACTATGAAAGCCATTGTCCACACTTTACACTAGAGAGATAGATTAATCCGATTTCGAGGGTTCGAGGGATCGGTTTTTCACGTAGGAGTAAGAGGTTGTCTATGTTTTCTCAATGTTTATGATGTGAAATATATGTTGTCTTATTCTTCAAACACATTTGTCTTTTTTTATTTGTCAATCTTTTTCTCTTTTATTTTTTTCTGTCTTAGTGGATGGCAATTACCAAAACTTCCTCTTACCATGATTTATTTTAAAAAAATTAAACATTACAACATAATATTATTTTTATAAAGAATATCTACAAAACAATTTTTACTAAAATTTCTTTTCGTCTTTTTAAAAAAATCGTCAATCCGCGCATCGCGTAGATCTATTACCAATAATTTATAAATTGACATGACAATAATAAAAATGATTTTTTATATTTTTATTTCATCATAGATTGTTAAATCAACAATTTGTTATTATTAATAAAAACTAAAGTTTTATCATTTCTAGATAATGAATAAATTTTTTATAAAATTTAAATAATTTGGGGAAAAAATGAATCGAAAATTAAATTTGAAATGTCAATGGAATCAGATTTAAAATAAAAATAAATAAAATTAAAAAAAATGTAATCAAATAATAAAAGGTCATTTCTCTTAGATATTAATAGATAAATAGAATCTTTATAAATAATAAAACATTGAGAAATAGTGGAATATAAATATAAATATAAAAAGCTCAAGTCAAAAGTCGTGAAGATAATAAAAGGAAAAAAAGGGAAGAAAGATTCTAAAAAAAGGAAGAGAAGAAGATAAATTAGACGAGAGAGGGAATACCCACAAGGTCCATCAATGGCGTTACCATCATTTCCAACGAAACCAGCTCATCTTCTCCATCAAAATCATAGCTTTGCCCAAATTCACCCAAACATAAGTAAACAAGAAGAAAAAAGAATGTAATTTTGGGGGAAATAAAAGAAAAAAACAGAGTCGAAGAAATGAAGTAGACAATCAGAGGTTTAGATTTAGAAGAATTTTTTTTTTCAAAATAAGAAATTTATTTGTAGAACCCAAAACGAAAAGTTTCTGTATTTCCGACTTTTCCCCCCCAAGTCTCTCCTCCCAAACTGGGTCCCCTTTGATTTTTCCATTTATTTTTGTCTCAATTCAAAAGCAGATATTTTTTTCCATTGATCGATCGACCAATTGATGATATTTTAGAGGGATTTCCAGTTCGGTGTTTCCTGATTTCTGGGTTTGGTTTAGAAACAGGAAATTTCTCTCTGTTCCTGAGATTTTCTTTTTCTTTTTCTTTTCCAGTCGTAAATATTCATCCTTTTTTCTTTTCCGGGTAAATTTTGGTTTTCTGGGAAAAATTTTCGTAAATGTGGGGAACCACAGCTGAGCCAGCGGATTCTTACTACCAGGTTCGGCCTGAATGCACCGATGTCCCGAAGACCCGATTCAAAATCAAGGTCCGTCCAATATTTGTGATCTTATTTGTCTTACATTTAGGCTCGTTTTACAGTTTCTCTTCGATGTGTTGCTTCGCATCGTATCTATGGCAGATCAGCATGTTCAATTCGAAAATCTGGATCCGTCTTGCTGTAAACCATAGTTTCTTCTGGTGGCAATGGCGTATAATTTGTTATTGGATTTGAGTCTCTGAGATTAGTTTGAGTTTTGTAGATGAAACGTGATCAGAAATGGACATGAAACAGTTTCAAAATGCTTGTGGTTGATTCGTTGTAAGACCGAATCAAGCAATGATCTTTTCTTCATGTTTTCACATTTATGTTTTCTGGTACTGATAAATGGTGGGATTTAATCTATGCCCAGATCCATTCTTGATCCCCAAATTGTGGAACATATTAGAAATTTGATTACTTGTTTCCTTCTGTTTTGGAATTGACATCAGTCATGATGAGCTTAATGCTTTGAGCTAAACTTCAACATACAACCCAAAATTTGGATCCTTCTGTTGCTTGTCGTCATAAGATATTGCGATGGAACGCATAATAATAACGAATTAGGTGAATGAATGGATGAAGATTGTATATGATAGTTCGATAGGGAGAAGATAATGCTTGAAATTTCTGCCTTATTGCTGACTATAGGCTGGTATTTATGTATGTTTTTACAGCCAGGTAAAACTTTAAGTGTAAGAAAATGGCAGGCTGCATTTACCCCAGAAGGTTATCTCGATATTGGCAAGACTCTAAACCGAATCCAACGTGGGGTAAGTCTGTAAGCTTTCTTGAAAGATGTATATGGTTAGAGATAAGGGAATTCTAGGGTTTTTTTTCCCGACCCTTCATTCGAAGATCTGTATTTGATCCATTCTCATTGGTTTAGGGGGTCCATCCATCTATTAGAGGAGAAGTCTGGGAATTTTTACTCGGCTGTTATGATCCAAAGAGCACATTTGAAGAGAGAGAGCAAATCCGTCAACGTAGAAGGTGATGTATCCTTCTTGATTTCTCCATTAGAGATTGCATTTTCATGATTCTTTACATTCATGAATCTGTATGATCCTTTTTTATATAAGAAACGTATTTTATCGAGTTTAGATTGCAATATGCTTCGTGGAAGGAAGAGTGCAAGCGAATGTTTCCTGTCATCGGAAGTGGTAGATATATTACAGCTCCTGTAATTACCAAAGATGGTAAACCCATTTATGATCCTCTAGTGCTTCAAGAAATAAATTCAGGTAAAAATGTTTTCGTAATTATAGAATAAAACAATGTATAAACATGTCTAATATATACCTATTTTCGTTTTTCAGGATCTAATTCCAATGGTTCAGATTTTCTTAAAGAGCTTACAAATCGTGGACCTTTGGATTCGAAAGTAATCCAATGGATGCTAACACTTCACCAGATAGGTTTGTAGTTGCAAAATATCAATGAAATGAGAAAAAAGGTTCTTCATTTGTCTCGTATTTATGAAAATTTACATACTTTTTACGATTTTCTTACGTTTGATTTTAGGTCTTGACGTAAGGCGAACAGATAGGACTTTGGTATTTTACGAGAAAAAGGAAAACCTGTCTAAACTTTGGGATATTCTTTCTGTTTACGCCTGGATTGACACCGACGTTGGATACTGCCAAGGTGAGTTGTCTAAACAGATTCAATTACGTTCTTTCTCCGAAGATGACCCCGACCCTTTATTGGTTGATCTGTAAATTGTTGATTTTCACCAGGAATGAGTGATCTTTGTTCGCCTATGATTATTCTTCTCGAAGATGAAGCTGATTCATTTTGGTGCTTTGAACGAATGATGCGTCGATTGGTACTTATCCCTACTTCTTTGTTTGTATCAAAGATTGGATCTTTATAATGTGTTTTTGGTTTTCAAAATTGAAAGCGAGGAAATTTCCGAAGCACGGGAAGATCGGTTGGTGTTGAAGCACAGCTTACACATTTAGCTGAAATCACTCAAGTTATTGACCCGAAACTTCACCATCATTTAGGTACTTATCACAACTATGAACTACCCTTTGTTCTTCCGCGTTTTATTTCTCCTTTACCTTAAAGTAAAGCTCCATTTGCTATTGAAAACGCAGAGAAATTGGGTGGCGGTGATTATTTGTTTGCGATTCGAATGCTAATGGTTCAGTTTCGTAGAGAGTTTTCGTTTTGCGACTCTTTATACCTATGGGAGGTATATACATTTTTCGAATCGCTATTTTCGAATATAACTTTCTTGAATCTTTCTGGTAAAAACGCCTATTCGCTTCTCGAACAGATGATGTGGGCGTTGGAATACGATCCAGAATCATTTGATTTGTATGAAGAATCTCAATTCGGCTGCGAAAGAACTGAAGGTTCCAAAGGTAAACCAAAATCCATAAACCAATGTGGTAAATACGAAAGGGAAATCATTAAAAATGGCGGAAAGGGTACGGAAGCGACCCTACCAATCTCTGTTTTCCTCGTCGCCAGCGTCTTGAAGGACAAAAGCTCTAAGCTAATGACTGAAGCTCGTGGACTTGACGACGTCGTTAAGGTTTTACATCATCATCATCATCATAATCATCATCTCTTCTGCTTACATATATATATATGTGTGTATATGTGTGTGAATTGGTTGGTACTTGCCCAGATACTGAATGACATGACTGGAAACTTGGATGCTAAAAAAGCATGTAGTGGAGCCATGAAACTTCACAAGAAATATCTAAAAAAGGTACCTTAATCTTTTACTTAAATCTTAAATTGTGCCCTAATTATCTGTTTGATCTTTAATCGTTTTGCTTTTGCTTCTTACAGGCGAAGAATCCGTAGCAATGGCGGAAACGATGCCTGTTTTTCTCTTTGCTCTTTAATGATCGATCATACATGATTAATTTTTTTTTGCCCTACTGATATGATAACTTGGGTTGCAAGTATCCTTGAAGGTGGGAACGAGAAGGGAGACCTCCGAAAAATAAAATAAAATCTGGAATCTGAATTATTATTTCTAACCCTATTAAATTATTTGTAAGCTGTTCTTACAAGTCTGTGTTGTAATATTTATTTAATAAACTCGGTGTTTTGTAATATTACTATAAGCATGAAAGGAACGTTAACAGAAAGAAATATAAACATTGTCGGAGTTTTAAACGAAAATAAACTAATAATTCTCATTGGAATTACTTTGGTTGTATTATATAGAAACAAAACAAAATCTACTTCTCTAATGTTTGAAAATTTTGTAGTCGGAAATAAAAACAATAAACACAAAAAGGTATTGATTCTAGTGATATTTTGATCGAAATTATGAGTGTATGAAGAAATTTAATGAATTTTGGTCATGAAGTTTGTTATATATATATATATATTAGATAAATTTTATGGATTTTACGATACGTTAATTAAGTTTGCAATTAACAGAAAAATTCTTCATCAATGTTTTGTTATATTAAAAAAACAGAACATGTTATTCTGTTAATCTCTAAGAACAGTTTCACAATGTCTGAAATCTTTGTTATTTATTGCTAAACAGAAAACATCGTCGATCAAATCGAAAGAGAAACAGAACATAACTTAAGAGCCAAGCTAACTTCCCTAATACTATTACTACTACTGCATCACCAACAAGAATACTCCTCTCAAAGGAAGCTTAACGGATACGTAATCGTCGTAACAATGGCGACCACTAGGAGGAATGAACGGAATGAGAACTTCTCTCCACAGCTCTTGGGCAAATACATTGGAAGCTCACATTCTTCTCCATTGAAGAACAATTTCTTGGGAAATCCATCACCTCCTGGAATGTTTAAACCCTTTAAATCCTTCTTGGTGAATGATATAACTGACTGTAATTTCCCAGGAACCTGAGGATCCTTTAATGGAGTCGACCCATTTGTGATGCCCATCAAGTAGTTCAACCCTTGAAGTCCATGGAAGACAATTGTGTGGTTCTTCAAAGGAAGACGCGTCCCGTTAAACGAATAAACCCTTTCAAACCCTAAGCCTGATTTTCCCAAATCCACGGCCATGAACCAATCTTCAACATAGTTATCTCCCCAGTTAAATAACGTTACACTCGCTGTCCATCCACTTCTATAATCTGAGTTCAAATGCCAGTTAATGCTGATTCCACAGTTATCTGGACATGGAAGTGTCTTTGGAATAGTGAAATGTTTTTGTTTTGCCCATGCTTTTGCCTTGAGAGTTCGATTCACGAATGGAACCTAATCAGAAGAGATAATAATAATAATCAGGAATTGAGAATTTGAATAAAGAATTATTCTCCTTTGTGTTTGAAGACTATATATACCAAGAGGGCATCAGGAGGAAGGAGCATGGAGCGGCCATTGGCGTTGCACTTGCTGGTATCAATATGGCTGCACCCACAGGCACAGGTGTTGCATGGGATAGCTGAATGGTTGTAGAAAGCAGAGAAAGAGACGCAGCAACGAGCGGCCTGCTGTTTGGGTTTGGTTATATTGCAGACGACCTGCCAGGTAGCTACTGCATAGGTCGTGGCTTGAAGGCCACTTGGGTCAGGGAATGCTGAGGCGTCCACTCTCATTGGCACACCACATTGGTACCGAGGGTTCACCATTCCATCGATTTTCCAGTTCTGTGGTGGATTGAACTCTGTTCTGTTCAGATCAGGTGGCACTTTGTACACCTAAACCAACATCAAGAATCCCTCAGAAGAAGAATCGAAACAAGAACGAAGAACGAAGAACTCGAGGCTTACCTGTAGCTGGAAAATGGATCTAGCTTTTGAAGGATCCATAATGATGGGTAAGAGGGTGCCGTTCTTGCAGCAGAAAGGCAACTTCCCTGTGATTTCATCGTCTTTTCGATCAGACGGTAAATCTTTGATAACCGGTTTCTTTTGGCAATTGGCGACCTGAGAGAAATCCATGTCCTGGTAATACTGTCCTGCTTTGCTATTTAAACACTCTGCTGGATCTTTCTCTGCGGTATAAGCTCCACGCAACGAGTGGATAAACTCACCCCGCATCCATTCCCACGTCAAATTCCAATGGTCCAACCGTCCCAACGGGTTTTCGTTGGCAATTGTCACCTGTCCATACAACACATATTCAGTTTTCTGCATAAACCCATTTTAGAATTTTGATTTTATTTCATGTATCCGATTGAACTTACCTGAGCTAAGTAATTTCCGGGGTAGGCTTGAAGAACATCATAGACTATATTCAGGTCTCCATTTCGTCTCGGCATGAACTTGGTTTTAACCTTCGCCTTGGCTTTTATTTTCGGATTCATTTTGCAGCAAATTTCCATCGTACCTTCTGTAAAATCCAGATCCATAAATCGAAAAAATGCCCTTTTTACTTGATAAGATTGATCATTTAAAGAATGGGTTACCTTTGGATTTAGGATCAGGGCATTGCCATCCATCATTTGTGAGTTTGATAGTCTTAGGCATAGGCGTAATCTCGGCCTTGCCTCCGAACAATGTACCAATGATCTCAATACTCGCGGATATCTTAGTATAATCTCCAGCTGTCTGAATCGAAGTCTTCAAATCTGTGTTTGGAGATCCGATGAAGGTTGTTCCATTGCTTGCATCTAAAGGAAAATCTCCATCTATTGAAACGGCTCCAGTTGCTGACACAATGAGTTCCCTATGGTGAAACCCTATGAACATTTGCCATCCTTTGATCTCCTCAGTTCCAGTGTTAACGATCAAGGCCATCGATTTAAACGCCCATGACTGAGCCGTCACGTTTTTGACACGAGGGTACTCCTTTTCACGGCCGCCAAAGCTGTAAGACATGTAAACGCCGTCACAGTTAACCAAACCTGGTGGCGGTTCTTTCTTGTCGGGAGGATCATCGTAATCTTGAGCCAGAGACAATGTCGGAAACAGAAGTATTAATGCTAATGGTAAGAGGAACTCTAAACGAATCCGATGTATCTCTATGCCAGATTTTGTTCTTGTCTTCATCACAATGGTCTTTCTTCGGATTACTTAGGACGCAAGAAAGAAAGAAAGATGATTGTAGAGAGGAATTGTTCTTCTTGGTTGATCGAGTGGAAGTGAATGATTGAAACAATGGCATAGCATAACTGTTTCTCTTCCTCTAGTTTTTTCCTCTTCCTGCGGAGAAGAAAAGACCAAAAAGGAAAATAACTTGTAGAGAAGTAAGATACTCTCCATGCTATTTTTAGATGTTCTTTTGACAGTCAACCCACGAGATTGTTTCCGACAATCTTTTATGATTTATGTCTTGCATTGCAAGGCAAGATTTGATTAGAATCAAGCAAGAATTCATCCCAAGTTTATGACTTTACATAAATATAGAGACATTTATGACAAGACAAGCCAATCTAGCTTTGAGCTTATGCTAAAGAACAGCGGCTTTTCATTACGACTGCTACAAAATCGAACATTCCAGAAGAAGTTAACGCAGAATGTATAACAAAACCTAGAAACCAGCATCAAAGCCGGATAGTAACTGTTCATCTATGGCATTAAGCTTGAATCTTACTTTGGCGGTGGTAATTTACCAAGAAACATGGAGAAGAGCTTGAATAAAGAACTAAGAAGCTGAGATCTCTTCAATACCGCTGATTTCTTCGGCGAATTGCTCTACTTTGGGTTCCAAATCGATGAACTGGTTGGACTTACTTGCAAGATGTGAGATACTAACTCTTCCTTCACGTTTGATGTAATCCGCGACAGCTTTCATCTCTTCTAGGGATATGTATATGTACTTTCCTCTGTCATCCATAACCCCCGAGAGGCGGCCTGAAAAATGAAAAGAATGCATATCTTATAGTCGCCAGTGTATGACAAGGATTCGTTCTTTCGTACGGACAAAAGAACATAAAAGAAAAAAGAGAGGCTTTATAATCGAGAGAAGTAAGTGCATACCCATGCTTTCCAAAGAACCAATCCTGTTGATACATTCCTGTGGAAAGAAATAATTGAAGCAATGAACAAGGCAGAACATGCTTAGTTCATCCATGTTTCTCGGAGAATACTCTAGAAAACCATACCTGAGTTCGTAGACTGAATTCTGCAGCAAGATCTTCAAGTGGAATGCATTTGTGTTTCTGCAATCATGTATCATACAGGAGAAATAAGCATTAACGTTGATGATCAGAAAGAAAGAAATACTTTCCTAGATGTTCCTGCAGCCCTTAAACTATATTTACACATCCAGAATAATTTCGTAAAAGGGTAATCAAGAAATATACCTTTATGTATTCTACAAAATCGGAGAGCAAATCATGATTTCCATCCTGCACTTCCTCTGTAGTACCTTCAGCATCAATGGAAAATGCCCCTTTCCATTTTTCAAATTCTAAAGCAGCAGCTTCCTCTTCTTTGGCTTTTCTCGCTTTTTCTTCTTCCTCCTACACACCAATACTCCAATTAGCTTGAGAGGTAATTTGAAATGAAAAACATAAATAAATAAATAACTTGAACAGAAGTCGGAAAGCTTAAAAGAAAGAAACTTTAGACAAAAAAAAAAGTAACCCACCAACATACGCTCATGTGCCTCACGCTCCTCGTCCTTCCTCCTCCGCATTTCTGCATAGCGATCTTGTTTTGTCAGCCTTGAATCTCGTGCAGCTTCATCAGCCTTCACCAGACAATTAAGAACCCTTACTCAGTCCAACCATTTTTATGCAATTATGAGAGCCAAAAGACAATCTAGAACAAACTTTCACAATTTATATGGTGGCCAGCAAGTTTCTCTTAAGATATTTGCACAATTATAACGTACCTATATATATTTTTGGAGGGTAATACAAAAAGATCCTCACCTGTCTTTGTGCTTCCCTTTCCTGTCGCTTCTTTTCTTTCTTCTTTGATGCTTTAGCTTGATAACGTCCACCTGCTTCATCTTCGTCTTCACTCCCACTCATGTTTTCTGCATTCAAATTTATGCGGATAATTGTTACATAGACAGCAAATCAATTACTCCCAATTTGTCTACAGCAACATTACTATATCTTCTACACCATAATACAATATAAACTACAAAACAAGATCACAGTTCTATTGAATCGTTGAATTTGACAACTTTCTTTTCACTGTAAGACCAAAATAAGACACCCATTAGCACCTTCTTGTTCTAAAAGAGTTGTCTAATCTGAAACCCAAAACTTCATATTGATTTGAAAACAGCACAATTGAAATGAAAAGGGATGTTTCAAAAACACAGCTTGATCTTTCGAATGATACTAAAATCCTCTAATGTTTGAAACTTCGATCAACCTGTTTATGTAGCCATTAAACGTTTATATAAAACACGCTCGAACTCAGGAGAAATTGACATTGGAAAATGTAAGAGGAAGAAATCAATAGAGGATTTGCCAGACCCACCGTCGACATTGGATGTGGACGTACTAGCACCAGAAGCCGCAGGTCTCCGACGCATCCTACGCGCACCAGTGGCACGAACCACGTTTTCACCACGCTGAGCCTGGATTTACACACAAGCCAGAAACTGGCAAAATCAAAACTAGAAGGGGGAAAAAACCGAACGAATGGATGAAAACCCTAATCATCATCCTGAAATCAAAACCCTAATCCGTTCGAACGAGAAATTACCGCTCTTGGTTCGGCATGTTCCTGAGGAGACGAAGTATCTTGCCGGCGCTTCCACAGGTACAGCGGAATCACCGCCACGATGAGAAGCATCGAGATAACCAGAGCGAGAATCTCCTCCATCTCTCACCGATGATTGCCTGAATGTTAATCCAGATTCGATTTAGTAATCCCTGGAATTCTCCCCCGTTGATCAAACGGGATTTCGGAGTTCTTATTTATCACGTTACGTTAAGAAGGGAGCTCGATGAATTGGAAGTTTTTACATGTTCATATGGATTTCAGGTTTTACCCTTCTCTTATAGAACTAACAGTTTTGATTACTGCGATTCATTAGGAATAAATATTTAAAGAAAAAAAATACACACCCATGTTTATTCTAATTACCTTCGATTATCCGAGATATCTAATTTCCTCGGTACCTCTCAACTATTCGAAGCATGTGATTCTCCATATATTATAAAATTAATCAGATTTCTTCGTCAATTTTATCAATTTCACCCGATTTCCCATTTATTATATATCCGTATAATTTCATGAATCCATCCGATTTCGATCCGATTTCACCCGAATTCGGTCTGATTTTGACCCAATTCGAATATCCGATTTTGATTCGTATTTTAATCCGATTTTACATAATTTCAACTCGATGTTCATTCAATTTCAGCGAATTTCAACCAAATTTCACCGAATCTCAATCTGAGCAAAATTCAGGCCAAAATCGGGTAAAATATTGGACAAATCGGGCCAAATCGGTAAAATTGAATTAAAATTGAGTGAAATCGGGTTGATATTTGATGAAATTGAATTAAAATTGGGTGAAATATAATTGAAAAACAGTGAAATTGGATGAAATCGAATTGAATTTCGGTGCAATCGAGTTAAAATTGAGTGAAATATGGTTGAAATTCAGTGAAATCAAGTTAAAATTGGGTGAAATCAGGTTGACATTCGATGTAATTGGGTGAAGTCAGATTAAAAATGGGTGAAGTCGGATTGACATTCGATGGAATTGGATTAAAATTCGGGTCAATATCGGATAAAATACGATTCAAAATCGAGTATTTGAATTGGGTCGAAATCGGATCGGATTTGGATGAAATCAGGTCGAAATCGGACGGATTAACGGATTTACACGGTTTATATAATAGAGGAAGAAATTGGTTAAAATTGATAAAGTTGATAGATAAATCGGATAAATTTTGCAATATAAGGAGAATCGGAAGGATTTGTCGGATAGTTGAAAGAGTTTGCCTAAAACGAAAAAGATGATGGTGTGCTATAGGTTTTTCTTCATATTAAAATGTTATCAAAACCATTATAATTTTATTTTATCTAATTTAAATTTTTTATATTTATCATTTTAAAATTTATTATTATAATCATAGAATGATTTTGTTTACTAATTTATAAAAAATATATCGATTTAATATAATTTAAAATCATAATTTTAGTCAACTCGTAAAATGTATTTAATCATCATGTGTTTAGCAGCAAGTTAATCGTAATTATTAAGTCGGATAAATAAAAATCATATATTTTTTATACCACAAAATAAGTAATTAATATATATATATATATACACCAAGGTTTATAGGTGTTAATCCAAACAAAAATAATAGCTAATATTAGGACGATTATAAAAAAATAAACATACGTACTATCAAATTTCACAGTAAAATAATATCATATTAAAAAAGGTCAATACTCACATTTCTACACGAAATTAAATTAAAAACTAGGTGAAACTAACCCTTACATACGAGTTCATCATCAATTTATTACCGATCAGATCTATCAAATTTGGTAACTTTTCTCTAACAATTAAGAACATATATAATTGCGATTAACGATTGAAACGAAGAGAAGTGATGAAGTTGAACCAAAGATGTTCATTGAAGATAAAAGAGAGACAACAAAGAAGCTCATTCACATTATTACATATCTTCCCTATAACATCTAAGCATCTGCGGTTTCTGCTGATTCTGCTGCCGCTAAGGCAAGATGCGCGGCCTTCTGTCCCGATATCATCATCGCCCCGAATGTTGGTCCCTGAATCATTACCATTTCAACATGTTAGATCTCATATTGGATTCATTGTCTTAGCGGAAGCAGAAGGAACTCACCATTCTTGCTGCGCCGTCAATCTCGGCGACCTCCATACCCGTGACAATCATTCCGGGAACAACTTCTCTGGTCAGTCTCACGATCGCATCCTCAGCAGCGTTCATGTCGAGAGCCTTCATCCCGGGAACATTGTCAATCATTCCAATCTTCTTCAACCTCTTCACACCTGTGGCTCCAAAGGGGCCGTCGTGGCCGCAAGAGCTGACCACCACTTTGGCCTCCATGACGTTGGGATCCATACAAGACTGTGTGTCGTGGTTCAACGACACTAGAGCCCAGTTGGTCACAACTCCACCTACCCTGTTTCCCTTGACAATCAAGTCCTCTGCAGCCACGGCGTTGAAGAGCTTGACGTTGGGACGAGCCAAGAGCTTGCTCATGATTGTGGAGGTGAAGAGGGCCGCGTGCTTGATCACCACGTAGTTGTCTTGCTCGTCGTACTCTATGTCGAGTTCGTCGAGGAACATGTGAGCCGGTTTCCGCACAACCTGTTATATATATACGTATACGTTGATCATTCAACCTAATTTCGTGCTTCTATGAACTTACAGATTCGATTTTCACTAGTTACGTCGTGATCATCTAATCATTCCGAAGAAATCGATGACGGATTCTCACTCGAGTTTGAATATTTCAAAAATATACTGATGATGGAGACTACGGGTAACAAAATTCGAGGGAGAAATTCAAAAATTATTACCATGGCGGAGAAGAGCTGGCCACCGAGCCATGCGCCGCCCCCGGGACTAACAGACTGCTCGATGATGGCGATCTGAATGTTAGGGTTCTTACTGAGTTCGTAGGCGCAGGAGAGTCCAGCAGACCCGGCGCCGACGATCACGACATCGGTCTCGGCGTGAGTGATCATGTCCGTCATGTACCTGCGCGTCATCTCACGCGACACGATGGACTCCTTTATGGGTGAGAATCGGAAGTTGCTCAGATCGTATGGTGGAGACGACGACTCAGCTGCGGCGCGGATGGAGAAGCCGTTACCGGAGACCGATCTAGATCTAAAGCCGACGGAGACAGAAGGAGCGGCAACGGCGGAGCCATGGAAGGAGGAATCGAAGAGCCTCTGAGGCTTGGTAGAAGAGAGAGAGAGGGTAGAAGCCATGGCCGCCATTGATGCTGTAGAGAGAGAAAGCTTATGGTAATGGTTTTCGTCACTCTTGAGCAGGTGATGGTGAAGTGGAGTGAAGGGGGAGTGAGTATTTATACCTGGAGAAGGGAAGAAAATATCTGCAATAGCAATGGTGACACGTGGCAAAAGGATAAGGAACGAAGGGTTGAGAAATTTAGTATATGTATGATCTGCAAGTGGTGTTCATTAACACAGGCACCGTGCAAAACTTAAACCATCGATACTATGATTTTTCGATTAATTGTATATTATGCCAGTAAAAGTTAGATAAAAATGTAAAATATATCACGAAATAATTTTTACAAATATATTTAAGAAATAAAATTCTATTTTATCTGGTAAAAAACTGTTATGAACTTAAATTTAACTAATATTAAAATAAAGTTTAGAGTTTATTAATATCATGTATACGAATTTATAATATAACTTAATCGATTTAGTAATATAATATATAACACTTTTTCCACATTCAATTCGATTTTAGAATTAGACATGACAATCCGAATTTCATCGTTAAAATATTGTTAAATCAAGACGAAATAAATTCTATACAATAACAAATGTAATTTGGATTTAATTACTAAAAATAAAATAAATCAATTTCAATCATACTTTATTCATTTTCAAATACATATAAACAAATTTGCGATATTTTGATAAAATGTAGAAAGATTTCCTTTTGAGGGTAAGAAAGTAGGAATATCTAGAAGCCTGTTGTGGGAAGTATCTGTAACCATAACTTTTGATATGGTGGACAAGTGAGTTATTGTGTGTGGTGACATAATAAAGACATTTTGGACTGTGAAAATATCTTTGCATGATAGAGATTGGATTTTGATATGTCCACGTGAAGACAAAACTGATATTAATTTTGATTTAATTTCTTTATATATTGATTTTTTTTGTGGGTCAAAAAAAATATCCAAATAAATAACCATATAGACTAAACTAAAACATGAAATCAATAGAGTTGGATAAAATATTCGAAGTATTCGTATTCGATTCGTATTCGATCTAAAATTTATATATCCGATTTAAAATTTAAATATTCAAAGAAACAAATATAAATATAAAAATTAAATTTTCGATAAATACAAATACAAATAGTATATTCGATTATTTGCAATTATTCGTATTCGTAAGTATTAAATAGATAATTTATTTAATATATAAATATATATAATATAATTAATTTTAAGAATCAAATTATAAATAAAAACATTATTAATTTTGTGTTAAGACCAAATATAAAATATATAAACAAACAGTTACTATATTTAAAATTTGGAGAACTGAAAGATAATGTACAAACTTTTAACTCTAACATTCATTTTAACCTAATATTCTACTCTTACTGCTGTCGTTTTCCTTTCTATACAGATTGTAGCCACCATTCACATATCTAAACATCGAAATACCTCTTTCGTCGCACTCCCTTCGTCAGATGCCCTCCACCGCACTCCCTTCGTCGGATGCTTTCCTCTGTCGCACTCCCTTCGTCAAACGCCCTCCATCGCACTCTCTTCGTCAGACGCTTTCCTCTATCGCACTCCCTTCGTCAGACGCCCTCCTCCTTCGCACGCCCTCTGTTTCAAGTAAGTTTGTCGATTTTTTCTCCTACTTAGTCGATTTTTTCAATTTCATCGGTTTAGATGTATATATCGTAATGTTTATTTGTTAATCTAATACGTTGTTTTAAATTAATTGACGACTCTAGTGGAGTCATCGATGAAGTTAAATTTATATGATTGATTAGTGTTTCGTTTATTTATATTATGTTATTTTTTTGTATTTGTGTAATTTGAAAACTATTTATAGATTATATTTTGATAATTATCAATTTTTTATAGGGATAAACCCAAAAAAAACCCTAACAAATATATTTTAATTAAAAAACCCCTATTTTAACCCCTACACTATAATTTTTAAACAAAAAAAATATTTAACAGAAATGTATAAACGTATAAACAGACGTTTGTTAACAACAAGTCTCCTCCTACTGCTCATCTGCTTCCTAGCGACTCTGCTTCTCTTCATCAGCAGTCTAAGTCTGTGAAGGAACAAAAACCCTAGTTCATCATGGCATCTTCAAACTCGCCAACGCAATGGCTTCACAGGCCGGAGGATCATACATATGCGGTTAAGGCTCTTGCATGGTGTCCATTCCAAGGGAACTTGCTCGCATTATGCTTCAGTGTCCGTAAGTGCCCGTGCCAGATCCAAGAACGTCTGTTTTTGTGCTCCGGCTTGTCGCCATGCCCGTTTTCAAGATTCTTCCCTGAGACAAAATGTTCCCAGCAGGAAGTACATTAATCGCGGTTGATATAGCAGAAGAGCTTTGCCCCGAGTAGATAAGTGGTTGAGTAGTGCCCGAATCTGATCTAGTCTGACTCAGTCTGAGATTGCGAGTCGCGGCTTTTGGACTACTCCCGCTCGACCCAGATAGATCGCCGGAGTGAGTGCTCTGACCCGAATCGGGCTTTCTTGTGACCGAGTTGGGTCCGAACCGACCTGTTACGGATCCCGACGAGCTGGAACTGCTGCTACTGATGGTGGTGGCCGCGGCAACGAGTCCACGCTGTTGAGCCCTCCCATAGTTTAGCAAGCAAGTTCCCTTGGAGATTTTTGTTTACAGACTTAGTCTGCTGATGAAGAGAAGCAGAGTCGTTAGGAAGGAGGTGAACAATAGAAGGAGGTTTATTCTTAACACACGTCAGTTTATACATTTCTGTTAAATGTATTTTTGTTTAAAAAATATAGTATAGAGGTAAAAATAGAAACCTGAAAGTAGAATGTTTCTATTATAAAAATATATTTGTCAAGGTTTTTTTGGTTTATCCTTTTTATAAGAATTATTTATTAAATTATTTTTAAAAAATTGATTTGAACATGATACTGATATCCCACACGATTATATGAATATTTGAGGATATTCAAATTTACGAATATCTAAATTTACGAATATAAATATGAATAATAAAATCGAATATTCAACGAATACAAATAATCGGATATTCGATATTTGTCCTCACCTATGAAAAGGGTAACCAATATTCTAACAATTTTAGTGACTAAATGGCTTGTGAAATTATTCATATAAGATAGAAAAAATAAATTCCCTAGTAAAGGGAAAGCACATTATAATGTATTAGTTTTTAAATCATTAGGCAACATAGAAAAGAAACAAGATCCGAATACCAAATAAGACATTCTCAAATAACATAAGCAAAGGGAGACCGAAGGAGAAACACAAACATAGGGATGTCTTGGAGACGTATGCCATAAAACTCCGGTAAGAAGCAGAACACAAAGACAAGGGCGATGATCATCGCTTGTCATATCATTGCCACAACCAAAAACACATGAAAATATAAAAAGGAGACGATGTTTTTACTGCTTTAACAGTTTGAGGATAGGGTGTATGTATTCCACGAGTAATTCTCCGACAAGCTTAGAAACCATGGATCTTTATGTTATCCTTCTTCACCAGCCCAGCCTGAGGTAAATTCATAAAGTCATTGAAGTTAAACTAACACCCTGTGACACTTCAGAGGGTCTTAAACGCCTTAAGGGTAGCTACAGAGATGAGTTTTTCTTACCTGAACAAGGAATGTGGAGACGTTCTTCCGCTGGTCACCTTGAAGCTGGATAACCTACACCGTATATAGAGGAGCGTAAGTAACAAAGGCGGCTCCAGTACTTCAACAAGGGGGTATAAAGAAGGTTGTATGTAGGGTCAGGACCAAGAACTATTGATTTAACATATTTGAGTTCCTAATGCTTTCTTCGATTAGGTATGTAAGGGGATATAAGAATCCTAAATATAGAGCAGAGAGTACCCATTTAGCCACAAGGATCCATGAAGTTTTTAAACACCCACCTGTCCCAGTTCAGGGTCCTGAACCACAGTGCCGTTGCAGCAAAATTCTTTCTTAAGGTCCTTGAGTATCTTGCTATAGCTGTACTCTTTCTTCAGCCCCTGCACAGTTGTCAAGCTTTTCCTACCATTTCGCTGTTGAACACGGATGTGTACGTACTCCTTTGTTCCAGCACCTGAGTCCTCAGCATTCGCATCAGCAAAAGGATCTACAACACATAAAAAAGCCAGAAGCAGGAGCATTAACATCAATGAATACCAGAACGAGACATAAATAAACAAAGCCATAAACCAAACTTTGATATTCACAATTTGTTTTACGCCATAAACAGATTTCCCACAAAGTAATGTTTGAAAACTATGTTTAAGCTAGTGTTCCCAACAGATTGAAAGACTTGAAAAATCAACAAGAAACAACATCAATGAAAGAGAAGCTCTGTGGAATTCCATCACAAATGTTCATAAAATGAAAACTTACCGAAAGTAGTAGGAACCTGGGTGTCAAGCTCAGACATGAAAGTTGGTTGATATGAGGGGCGAAGAAGAAGGTGCTGAGACCTATACAAGAAAGCTCACCTTACATGAGAATTCCCATACTCCATAGCACAAAACAAGCAGTACAACATAAAAGTAATCGATCAAAATAATTCATCCAAGAGAATTAATGGGGTTCTCAATGAAAGTTAAAGAACTGATCGAGACACCTGGGAAAAATGAAACATTGCATTCATCTCTTTACAAACAAAATTCATACAGAACTTCAATGATTTTAAACTCAAGAAATGTATATAACCATAATCTACTAGCAAGATAACAAATCATAGAGTAAAGAATACCCTTTTTCCATGGAAAGAGCTGATGTTACACTCAACCCTTAATCCTCAACTAGGTACACAAAAGATAGTATGAAAGTTATGCCCATTTCGAAATCAATACATACGAATAAAGATAAGATTTCATATGGAAAACTGCAATCAACGGCCCATTAAGAGATTAACTCCAGATCTTTGATCTGTAATATAAACATCCATACAAGCATAACGCCAAAACTTAAACATTCATTCCATCAGATCACCGATATAAGAAAACATATAGAGATTCAGATTCTCGAATAATCGGGCTATAGGAACGCATATAACATTATCCCTATCACTTTATCAACCTCATTCAGTTCAATTGCTCCATGGAAGCGAAAATAATCCACCGAGAAACAACTATTCGGATAAATTCCGTGCTGGATTTCGAAAAGAGACAATCAAAAGCTGAAAACATAAAGGATCCAAACAAAAATTTTCAGATCTCATGTAATCAAAACAAATAGCCTAACCAGAAAAATTTCCAGATCAGATTCGAGAACGACACAAATACCCAATCGGCCACACGAAAATCGCGAAACAAAAACAAATAGTAGATGCAAAGGAAAAGTCACTTGAAAAAATAGGAACACGAATCAAACGACGGAAATTTTACCTGACCCGAAGAGTAGGGTTTTGAAGATTTGATTGTTCGCGGTAGAGGGAAGAACGAAAACCCTAAATTCGGATAAGTCCGCAGCTGCTCTGGTCGAGATATTTTATTTATTAAAAGTAAAAGACAAGGCTGATACTTTTTTATTATCTTTTTCTAATTGGTTTAACTTTTATATATGTATTTTTACCATTCTATCCTTCTTACTTGTCCAAAACGGAAAATGTAATTTAAATCACCTTATTTATTTATTTTTTATATATATTTTTTTCAACATAATATTTTATTTCTATCATTCTATAAAATACATTACCTTGGTTTTTAATTCTCATAATTTATATTTGATTATTATCGCTGCAGTATATTATCAATTTTTTGTTAACGGTTGTTGACGTTGTTATCACCTCAATAATCACGTCGATAATCATATCAAACTTTTTTATAATATGACTATTAACATGATATCTACGTCATCGGTCGTTAATAGAAAATTTATAACGTGTCACATTATTAATCTTTGATATTAACTTAAGAATCCAGAATTATGTTTTATGTATTTTATGAATCTTTAATCAATTGTAATGATCGTAATATTAAAAAAAAAGTATGTATATAATTCTATAAAAATATATAAATAAGATTATATAAATAATTTTTTATTTGATAATGCATGAGATATCAAAATCTAAATTTTTTGATAATTGAATACTATAATTGGAAATTAATTATTATTATTATTATTATTATTATTATTATGATAGCATGACTCCAATCACAAAATCAATGTTGTTGATTTGATAAAGAAAATTGGTGTATTTCTTTTAGATATAGTGACGCGATCCCGCTGAAACGACGCTTTAGATTAAAGGTTAGATGGATAGTGCTGCAACGAGTCACACAAGGTGGATGTAGCGATCGGTCACACGAGAGTTGCGGAAAGACTTTCGATTCACCGGTCTGTCTTCGAAGGATATTACGCACCAACGAAGAACAAACAAACATTGGATATGACGCACCAACGGATTTGCTAGATGTAACGCACCAACGAAAGGAAGATTTCACAAATGAAAATCAAGTTTATATTCAAAATTCAAGATTGTCTAAAAAACATCACCATGACCAGCCATAATAAGCAAGAAAGGCCATGCAACACATAAATATAGTATTAAATGCTAGTCACCATGCAAGACAACGATTTAATAGTTTAGAAAATAACTTAAAACATTAATAGGGAAAGTCGTAAGATGTGGCGTTGGGTTACGAACTTGTCTTGAAACCCTCGGGTTAATAATTAGGTGGCGAAAAAGTGATTCGCGGCCTCGTTAAAAATCCATTTTTGGAAAACCCCGTGGGACATAACCAACGAAGGGAAAAGAGTACAAGCGAGTCATTTTACCTAATTATAAGTCGTTGCGAGTTGGACTTCGGCTTGAAGAATGATATGGATATTAGTGACTTCACGTGGATTTGAATACTCGTCTTGAACGTGGACGACCGTGAGGATCCCGATGATCGCCTCCTTGAGCTGCGTAGCTTTGGCTCGGATCACGGTACTAGCTGGTAGGGTCAAGGCCTCCTCCTCCCTAGCCCTAGCTCGGGTCACAGGACCAACGTCCTTCCGTCGGGTCGCGTTCGCCTTTCGTTTAACTTGGGACGTCTCTTCCACGGTGCGGGTCGCCTCTTCATTCGCGCAGGTCACGTCTTGGTCGCGCAGGCCGTGTCTCGGGTAGTGCAGGTCGCGTCTCGGGTCGTGCAGGTCGCCTTTTCTTCAGTGCTATAGGTCGCGTCCTCCTCTGCTTTATAGGTCACGTCTTCGACGTCGTTCGAGATCATATCATATAGCCGTGGTATAATTAGATTAAAAGAACATTAACGGGTTATATGTTTTAGTTATCGAATCTGATCCGAATTATTTGATAATTTATCAATCCTTCTTATTTCTATTTTGTAGACTAACTATAAGGGCAGACCTAGAAAGTTAATGATAATATGATCGCTAAACATGATTAGTGAGTTAAATAATCATGTTACAAATAAAATCAAAATACTCAGACATTTAATAATTTAAATTAAGAAATGAATTATGTCCCTGATTCGATGTCTAGTGTAGTCTTATAGGATTAAATGAAACTGTCACGTAATTTCTTTTTGTTTTCAGACTTTAAGATTATGTAATAGACATTAATTAGACATAAATTTTAAAAATATATATAAATTCAAAATAAATTATGATATCATATTTGTTTATTTATATATTTTAACTTTTATGGATAATTTTCTTTGTAAAAATTTAATATATGAGAAATTATTTATTTATTTTAATTATAAATAATGGAAATTAATTATGAGATAGATTGAATCTAAATTGTATAGAAAATAGACATTAATTAGAGAGTAAATGATATGATAAACATTAATTTTTTCATTCTATTTTTTTCAATAATATATCTAATTTTAAATACTTATAATTATAGTTTTTAAAAATTTAAATTTATTAAGATATGTTAAAATTTGTTTTTCAATATAATTAATTTTAAATAATATATATAACATAACAAATATTTTTAAATAATTAATTTTTCAAAGTTTAATATTTTTATTTCAGCATTGTGTGAATTAAGTTTTATTTTGTAACGATAGAGTTGAAAAATATATGTAAATTAAAATAAATTTTGCTATTATCTTTGTTTAGTTATATATTTAAATTTTTTCATGGATCATTTTTTTTGTAGAATTTAATATATAAGAAATCATTTATTTATTTTAATTGTGGAGAAAATGGATAATGATTAAAGGATAAATTGAATCTAAATTATATAAAAAATATACATTAATTAAAAAAAGTAAATGATATGACGAGTATTAATTTTTTTCAACCCAAAATTATTTTCAATAATATATCTAATTTTAAATATTTGTAATAGTAGTTTTTTAAAATTTAAATTTATTAAAAAAAGTTAAATCAAAATTTTATTTTCAAGATAACTAAATAATATATATAACTATATTTTGTTAATAATTTATTTGTCAAAATTTAATAGTTTACTGATTTATTGCAAATAAACATTTTTGTTTTGTAGTAATTTATTAATTTTCTATTTATTTACATATATAATTACTAAAATATTATCTAAATTTAATCTAAATATTTTATGTTTCTTAAAGTATTAATATTACTAATATATAATCTTTTAAAGTAATTTATGAATTGTAATTAATGTAGGAATAAAATTTTTTTTTAAAAAAAACTTAACTTGATGAAGTGAAAACTAGAAAAGAAATAATGAATGAGAAACCAAAGATTGTCTAACTTTTTATATATAGATTTTATTTCAAATAAACATATAAATATTTTTCTTTTAAATTATTTATTAATTTTTTATTTATTTGCATATATAATTACTAAAATATTCTTTAAATTTAATCTAAATATTTTATGTTTCTTTAAAAATATTAGTATTACTAATATATAATTCTTTTAAAAAAATTATGAAATTTGTAAATAATGTAGCAAAAAAAAAACTTAAAATAAAAAAATTTAACTTGATGATATGTAAACTTGAGAAAAGAGAATGAATCAGAAGCTTCCATTTATCCAACTTTTAATATATAGATTTTAAAAACTCAAAAATTAAATACAGAAGAGCAATCACGTTTTAAGGTCGATAGTATTAGGATGTATAAACCGGTTAATTTGGCTTGGTTTAGTTAGTTCATCGTCAATTCGCTAGACAATAAGTTGGTTTAATTCAAAATTTTTTAACAAATTAGAAAATTTTAGTTTAAACCACATAATTTTGAATTCTCCAGTAAAATAAATATATTCGTATGTTATGTCGTAAAAAAATTAAAATATACTATTTAAATCAAATAAAAATTTTTAAATATAAAAGTATTAAATCGAACACAGAGTTATTGGATACCAAAATACTAAATCGAAGACAAAGACATCGAATGTTAAATGAAATGTAAAAAAATAATCTTTTTAAAATTGATATTTTGCAATTTCATTTATAACTTTCATTTCATCTCATTTTTAATAACGGTTTTATTTTATTCAAAATCTATATAACAAAAGAAAAAACTAGATATTAATACACATTTCAACAACAATAACGTGAAAAATTACTTTTTGTCTATTGCAAACCTTTAAGCTAAAAACGTGTAAATCATGTCATTTGTGTCCTTCAACTCACGAGGTAGTGTGTCTAAATCCTAATTCGTTTTCAACTTAAAAAACTTGAAAAATACTCAATTCGCCAAAAAATGATTTGAATTATAGCTACCTCGCGAGTCGACACCTTATTTTACACCCATATATAGTATAATGCAAACTCAATTAATTCATATTTTCAATATATTATATTAACTTTTTCTTATAATTTTCAAGCCTAACGTATAAAAGTTTATACACCAAAAACCGCAACATCAATTTGAAAACAAAACAAAAGGTTATATTCAATTGTTATATTTTTTATGTAATACAAAATATATAAAATCTCACAAATTCTCTACAATACATGTATGCTCAAGATAGTGCATATTTTTCTCGGCTACAAATCTCTTATTGCAATGCATGCATGTTCCTACATCGGACCACTGTCAAACTACAAAACGAATATTGCCATATTTTGCTCGCATTCAGAAAATTGGCATAGTTTTCTCGGTTACAAAATGACACTACTCTACACGCTTTCAATGATGCAGATTCAGGATCCACTTATGAGAGATAAGTACAAAGATACACGAAAACATTACCTTAAAATACATGAGTATTTTTGTAATTAAGATAAAAATAAGAGTATTTTTGTAAAATCACTACAAAAAACATACGCATATCAACGGATGAATCAACGGATCTGTCCGTTGATATAATTTGCAACAGATTGTAACTGATTTTGGGAAATTATCAACGAACCGACGTCCGTTGAAATCTGTTGGAATTTCCAACGAACGAGCAATGGATAATATCCGTTGCATCGATGATAATTCATCCGTTGAATGCCCGTTGAAAATTGACAATTTAATCCAACGGATCCCCATTGCAAATAGCAACGAGTATCCGTTGGTAGTTCCAACGGATGACTGTTGGACAATTTAGACTTTCCAGGCTATCGTTGGAATAATCCGACGTTGTTTTTCAATGGTTGATAGTCGGTATTTCGAACGATCATTAGTAGTTTCAACAGACATCCGATGACACATTCACTATTTATACATCAAACTCGAACCATTTACCATCAAGCTATCAACACCAAATATATTTTCAAACAATTTCATCTTCTTCATATATAGATATATATAGATCGAGAGAATGAATGTATAGAAGAAAAGATCCCGTAATCGAGGAGTTGCTTAAGAATTCTTACACAGATTGGACCAGTTCATGAGTTTTGTATCGCTGCAATCTTTGTGTCAAGAACGCATGACAATATTATGTCCCTACAAAAGATGCAAATACATGAAGTATCTAAGTCAACAAATTATTTGTAAACACCTTTACAAGGTGGATTTCGTAGTAAAATACGAAATTAGGTTATTTCACTACGAAAATTGTGACGTTAGAGATAATGTGCAAGAAGCACAAGAAATGGCGAGAAATGAAGAAGTTCTTTATGAAACATCGATAACCAATCCCTATGTGGAAATGGTGTCAGATGCTTTTCCTGACCATGGAGTTGTTAAGCAGATGCATGAAGAGATACCGAACAATGAGGCACATCGATTTTTCAACCTATTAGATATGACAAAACAACGAATATATGAATATTGTTGTGAAGATCAGTTTCGTTTATCATTGTCACCAAGATTGATGAGTATAAAACAAACTACAATATAGCTGAAAATTTTATGGATTCATTTTGCAAAACCATGCGTGAATATTTATCGGAAAATAATTAAGCTCCATAGACATATTATGAAAAAAAATGTTTTAAAAGATTTGGGAATACCATATGAGAAAATTAATGTTTGCAGAAATAGCTGCATGTTGTTTAGGGGAGAAGATAAGGACCTGCTGGAATGTAAATTTTGCGGTGCAAGCAGATTTCGTCCAAATAAACCATCTTCACAAAAATATGTACCGTACAAAAATATGTTTTATATGTATGCAGCAAATAGGTTGAGAAGGTTATACGATTAAAAAAATTGTTGCAGCAATGAGATGACACACAGAACACTCGACGATCGAAGGGTAATGCAATATCTATCGGATGGTAAGGCTTAAAAAGATTTCAATGAATTCAAAAGATGAACATGTTAATGAATTTAATGCACAATTGAGGAAAGATTCGTCAATCAAAGAATCAACTGAAGAAAAAAATGTGAATTGTATAATTTTAATATCAAAATTTTGTAATTATTTTTTTGCATCATATATTCCACTTGGAAAATTTTCTCATTTTTTCAATTTGCAATGGGCATCCGATGAGAACTTCCAACAGATATCTGTTAAAAACAAAAGTTCCAACGTATGTCCGTTGGTAATTTGTAACGGATGCTCGTTGATACGAAACATGATGGCTATGCTTCGCCAAGTACCGTCGTTGCATCAAGAGGATGTTTTCCAACGGACATCCGTTGAAAGTTCTAATGGATGACCGTTGGAAAGAATACGTACGGACAATTATGTTATCCATTTACTCAGAAACACAATTTTCCAATGGGCATATGTTGAAAAATCCAACAGATGCCCATTGAAAACTAAACAATCATGTCAATTATTTGTGTCCGTTGTGGTGACATTTTTTCCAACGGACATATGTTGGAAGTTCCAACGGATACCCATTAAAATATTCCTAAACACTTAAACACAATGAGAACTTGGCGATTTATTGGTATAGTGGGATGTTGGCAGGTTCCGCAAGAGCCCCGCCACCACCAACACCCCACCATATCAGCATCATTCACCTATACCGACACCATCAATATTTGATGAAGAAGATGATATGGTAGATATTGACACTTTGATCGATAGTTTCGACAAGTGTTCCACCATTCCTATTATTGATCATGACCGTCTTGACGAGATGTTATGGTAAAATATTATTTACAAATATTGATATTGCAATTAATTATAAATATTGTCTAATGATTTTTTACACATATAGGTTTGATGTGGATGATGTTCTTAAACATACAAATAACAACATTATCCAAGGTTCATTACAAGATCGACTTTATTACTTATGGCAGGTGACGCCATAAGTTATACGCCGTCGACGATGGTGTACATTTATCGTAAATGTATTTAGTATAGAAATTAATTTAAAATCATTATTTACTTTTATTCATAAATTAATTTATTTAAATTTAAATTTGTAGTGCACATATAGATGGCGGAAGAAGAATACATCGCACATCTATACTACTTGGATACACGATATGCAAGTTTGGTTGCGTTTGATGATGAACAATGCTAAACACAACTATTATAAGAAGAACGACAAACCGATATAGGCAACATACAAGGTATTTAACCAACTCGTCCAAAATTGGGAGTCAGAGGACTTCAAGGCCAAACGAGAAGGCAAAAAAATGTCGGTTCAACAAAAAATTTTCTAGGGATGGTCCACATCGCCGTACATCAGGATCGAAGCCATTTCTGAAAATCAAGAAAGAATTAGTAAAAAATATTTATAGTAATAATCTAAATTAATTTTTATATAAAATTCTTAACTAATCATGTTATATAATATTATAGATGCAGAGAATGACATTCTTGAGCTGGTTGTTGAGACCATGCGAAGAAGTCCGTCGTTGGGGAAGAGGTCGACGAACCTGACCTTGTTGACCCCTAGGCTGAACATATGGTGAAAACTGTAACAAAGAAGATCACACAACAAGTCATTGGTTCAACTCGCAACGATATTATTCCTTTACAAAATGACACAATTTATTTAGATGTATAAAACATTATTATTATTATTATTATTATTATTATTATTATTATTATTATTATTATTATTATTATTATTATTATTATTATAATGATTTAATTATATAAAATATTTTAAATCGATATACTAAATTTAATTTGTTTTATATTGCAGTCTGATATACTATATAATGAGCGTCTATACGGTCTAGGTTCTCTACAAAAAGATATCGTCAAGAATACCACGACGGTACCTCCCACGGTCCAAGAGACTTACACACAAGAACGACGCATCGAGCATCTCGAAACTACACTTCGAACAACACAAGATGCTTTTTAGGAAATGCAATCTAAGCTTTGATATAAGCGACTTCGGACGCATTACATGGAGAGTATCATTGAGTTGTTGACTGGTTGAGCGTATCAACCACCACCACCGTCGGAGGCAACAACGCCGAGACAAGAACCGATCATCGACTTCGATATAACCCCTACACTAGACGTTGGCGAGCACAGAGATGAAGACGACGGTGCCAGTTTAGATGTAATGTAGTAAAACATTTTTTTAATTTTATATAAATTTTTAGATATTAATATTTTTTTTTCAAAATTTATTCGTAAAACTATCAACGGACGCCCCTTGGCAATGTTAAATATTTTCAGCGGACATTCGTTGAAATATTTATGAAATTCCTAATGTTTCATTTCTAACAGGTATCCGTTTGAATATTTGAAAATTCCCACCATAACAACTTTCAATGGATATCCATTTCAATAGATGACCATTGCAAACGGTCAACTAATACCCGTTGCAAATTTTCGATGGATACCCATTGACAATGTTCAATGGGCATCTGTTGAAACATTGCAACGAGTATCAGTTGATACGTTCAACGGATATATCTGTTGGACTCCGTTGAACATTATCAACGGATATCATCCGTTGCAACCCTATTGCAAATCTCAACATATGTGATTTTTCAATGCTCATTCCCTAACGGTACATAATCCATTGGAAAATAAACCATTTCCAATGGGTATTGATGTTGTGGAAACACGAGGTATAAATTATCCTAGACCACTACACCGCAAGTATACGGATCGTGTAGTACCAGGGTCGATCTCTGAGGACTAAGGCAACCAAACTAAGAATAAAACTAAACTAAGACGATAGAGATAGAAGGGGATGTGATCCTAAATTCCTAAAACTAACCTAAATGGTGACAACGATACTAGGTTGGGGATGAACTCGGATATGACAAACACTACGGGTGTCCGAGATACCAGGAATCGCATGGATGAAAAAACTAAGGATCATAGATCTATCAACTATTCTTGACAACGGGAAATTCATGCCCTAAGGTGAGGAGTGATTCTTTCGAGCCTAAACCTCCTAACCATGAATACGTGCAACCCTACCTTCCAGCAGTGATTAACCC